>CM014099.1:3193370-3414989 GCA_004119915.2 Collichthys lucidus | reverse complement strand
CGCTGTACTGTTGATGCAGCCACAGACTTCATCATGTCCTATTATTCTCAACACTGTCATATCGACTACTGTTCAGCTGCTGGTACTTCCACTGGCGTGCACACATATACACACAGACACACACACTACATGTCAACATTAAAGTCACATTCCCTGTTATCATCGTCACTATTATTGTTGTTGCTGTTGTTGGTTTTGAAGCAGTTAATCTCAAACAGTATCTGCGTACTGTTCATCACATTCCCTGAGTTTTTCTTGGTTTCTGATAAACGACTAACTGCAGACCGTTCTGATACTTTGCTTAATAAAATGAGGTGGGGTGAAAACCAACTTGTGACTCTGTCTTTGATTCAATCTCACACACACACACACACACACACATTTATATATATAAACTTTATATATAGCATACTGACTTTTTACTGCCATACTATACTAGGACTTTTTTTACTGATTTTTTTGCCATACTATACTATGACTTTTTTTTTTACTGATTTTTGTTTTGCCATACTATACTATGACTTTTTTTTACCGATTTTTTTGCCATACTATACTATGACTTTTTTTACTGATTTTTTTGCCATACTATACTATGATTTTTTTTTTTTTACTGATTTTTTTGCCATACTATACTATGACTTTTTTTACTGATTTTTTTGCCATACTATACTATGATTTTTTTTTTTTTTACTGATTTTTTTGCCATACTATACTATGACTTTTTTTACTGATTTTTTTGCCATACTATACTATGATTTTTTTACTGATTTTTTTGTCATACTATACTATGACTTTTTTTTTTACTGATTTTTGTTTTGCCATACTATACTATGACTTTTTTTTACCGATTTTTTTGCCATACTATACTATGACTTTTTTACTGATTTTTTTGCATACTATACTATGATTTTTTTTTTTACTGATTTTTTTGCCATACTATACTATGACTTTTTTACTGATTTTTTTGCCATACTATACTATGACTTTTTTTTTTACTGATTTTTTGCCATACTATACTATGACTTTTTTACTGATTTATTTTGCCATACTATACTATGATTTTTTTTTTTACTGATTTTTTGCCATACTATACTATGACCTTTTTTTAATTGATTTTTTTGCCATACTATACTATGACTTTTTTAACCGATTTTTTTGCCATACTATACTATGACTTTTTTTACTGATTTTTTGCCATACTATACTATGACTTTTTTTACTGATTTTTTTGCCATACATACTATGACTTTTTTTACCGATTTTTTTGCCATACTATACTATGACTTTTTTTACTGATTTTTTTGCCATACTATACTATGACTTTTTTTTACTGATTTTTTTGCCATTCTATACTATGACTTTTTTTTACCGATTTTTTGCCATACTATACTATGACTTTTTTTACTGATTTTTTTGCCATACTATACTATGACTTTTTTTACCGATTTTTTTGCCATACTATACTATGACTTTTTTTACTGATTTTTTTGCCATACTATACTATGACTTTTTTTACCGATTTTTTTGCCATACTATACTATGACTTTTTTACTGATTTTTTTGTCATACTATACTATGACTTTTTTACTGATTTTTTTGTCATACTATACTATGACTTTTTTTACTGATTTTTTTGCCATACTATACTATGACTTTTTTTTACCGATTTTTTTGCCATACTATACTATGACTTTTTTTTACCGATTTTTTTGCCATACTATACTATGATTTTTTTTTTTTTACTGATTTTTTTGCCATACTATACTATGACCTTTTTAACCGATTTTTTGCCATACTATACTATGACTTTTTTACTGATTTTTTGCCAATATACTATGACTTTTTTTATGATTTTTTTGCCATACTATACTATGACTTTTTAACTGATTTTTTTTGCCATACTATACTATGACCTTTTTACCGATTTTTTGCCATACTATACTATGACTTTTTTACTGATTTTTTTGCCATACTATACTATGATTTTTTACTGATTTTTTTGCCATACTATACTATGATTTTTTAACTGATTTTTTTTTGCCATACTATACTATGACTTTTTTAACTGATTTTTTTTTTTGCCATACTATACTATGACTTTTTTAACTGATTTTTTTTTGCCATACTATACTATGACTTTTTTAACTGATTTTTTTTTGCCATACTATACTATGACTTTTTTTACTGATTTTTTTGCCATACTATACTATGACTTTTTTACTGATTTTTTTTTGCCATACTATACTATGACTTTTTTACCGATTTTTTTTTTTTGCCATACTATACTATGACTTTTTTAACTGATTTTTTTGCCATACTATACTATGACTTTTTTAACTGATTTTTTTGCCATACTATACTATGACTTTTTTAACTGATTTTTTTTTGCCATACTATACTATGACTTTTTTTACTGATTTTTTTGCCATACTATACTATGACTTTTTTTACTGATTTTTTTGCCATACTATACTATGACTTTTTTAACTGTTTTTTTTGCCATACTATACTATGACTTTTTTAACTGTTTTTTTGCCATACTATACTATGACTTTTTTAACAGATTTTTTTGCCATACTATACTATGACTTTTTTAACTGATTTTTTTGCCATACTATACTATGACTTTTTTAACTGTTTTTTTTGCCATACTATACTATGACTTTTTTAACTGATTTTTTTTGCCATACTATACTATGATTTTTTTAACTGATTTAATTGCCATACTATACTATGACTTTTTTTACTGATTATTTATTTTTGCCATACTATACTAGTACTTTTTTTTTACTGATTTTTTGCCATACTATACTATGACTTTTTTTTAACTGATTTTTTTGCCATACTATACTATGACTTTTTTTTACTGATTTTTTTTGCCATACTATACTATGACTTTTTTTTACTGATTTTTTTGCCATACTATACTATGACAGGTTTTCCAACTTTAATGTATTTTGTATTATTAGACCAGATTATTCATCAAGTAATAAATTAGTTGCAGCATTGCTACAATATAAAACTGAAATAATCAGTGGATTCATTGATTAGTTAATCAACACAAATATTATTATTTGGGATTAGTAAAAATGTCACATGTTCTTGATTCTAGCTCTCCAGCTGCGAGGATTTCCAACTGACAACAGATTATTCATCAACAAATAAATGAGTTGCAGCCTTGCTACAATCTAACACCATTAAAGAAATAATAAATAAATGAAATGCTGCTGAAACATCACAACATCTGAATGCATCACTCAGCTGCTCTTGCTGCATGTTCCTGGACAAATGTGATGAAAAACATCACGTCAGAGGAACGTCATGACGAGAACTTTGCTGGGATGAAGAAAGAAAGTCTGCAGAGGACGTCAGTGTGAAGACTAGTGATGACAAATCTGTGGTACGAGGAGCTAAAACATGTTTGTGATGTTATTTAGACACAAAGATCTTCAGCTCAGTTGGGATACTTTCGTCCACAGAAGATAAGCTTCCTATTTCTTTCAGGCTTTTATTTTGAAAGCAGAGTTTGTAGTGTTGAACAGCTGATGGTGTGCACTCCTCAGTTAACACAATCACACCATCATGTGGTGCCTCGGTAAAACTACAGCCTGACACACGAGAGACAAAGTGAGATAAAGTTTACTTAAATGTGTTTAATAAACACGCCTCTTTATAGCAAGGCATTAAAAATAAAACAACAGCATCATTCACACAGCTTGTATTCACTTTTTTAGTCAATGAAATCTGGAAAATCTCTGAAACAATCCAAAATATTTAAAAATAATGATGTAAAACTAAGAAAAGCAGCAAATCCTCACACAAACTGGAACAAGTGACTGCGTGGCATTTATTCTTTTCTTGATAAATGACAAATAATTAAGAGATTGTGGCCAATTAAGTAATTAATTCATGCAGATTAATTACAAATGGTTACATAAGATTTCTTCTTTGGAGGGAAAAACAGTTTATGTAACTCTGATTACAGTTTGCATACATAATAAGTCTTTTCTTTTGTATAAACCTGCATATTTGGTGCCAATTATTTACTGTTTTTTATTGTATTTTACTTAAAGTTATATTTATTGTCTGTTTCTATTTGGTGTGCCATGGACATTTTTCATCATTAAAATTAAATTATTATTTATTAAATATCAGGGAGTGTGGTAGATTAATGAAGTCCTTCTCTGAGTTGGTCCTTAATTATCAATTAATCTGTAAAATTCAGATTAATCAATTAATTCTGTCTAAAAAATATATTTTACACCTTGCAGTTATTATTTATATCATGGTCACTTAATTTTGTAATATTATTTATTAATAGCAAGAAAAACATTTGAACATAACATCCCAAGAAAAAAACTTTACGGCCGCACAAATGTTGAAAACACAGATTAAGATGTCATAGTTAACTTATCTTTTCAGAGCTTTCTGGTCGGTGGTTCGATCCCCGGCTCCTCCCGTCTGCATGTCAGAGTGTCCTTGCGCAAGATACTGAAACCCACATTGCAACCCGCTCTACCTCCTGAGCCACAGTTTAATCAAACAACCGGATCTGTCTAAACTCCACTGTTTGTTTTCAGCCATGAAACCATTACCGAGCGTCGTCTCTGCACTTTGGCTTCCACCCCTGAACGTTTGAAATGACTGCTGCTGATTTGTAATCCCATTTATTGCATTTAACATTAAGGAAACACAGAGAGCAGCATTCATTTCCCATTAGCTTTATGAGTCTCTTATGTCATTAAGCATCCTGAGTCCTCTGGGTGGTAACAGTGCATTTCCATTTCATCTCCACACTGCAGCTTTTAAAAAGGCACGCAGCGGTTCAGATGCTCGTCTTTGTATCAGTGTAAAGGAGGAAATCCTCGGGGAAGCTGACGTACATTTTACTTATTGACTTGAGTCTGTGTTAATTACTTCACACCAGTGACCAGTCAGGATAATCACTACATCATTGCTGTGATAAAAAGATCCATCAGTCATGAGCTTTATCTACTTTATGGCTCCACACTGGCTTCCGTTTCTCTATGAAAGCTCGGATCCCCTCCTGTCCGTCTCTTAGAGCCAGGTTGTCAACCATCACCTTGGAGGCGGTAGCATACGCTGCATCTCGACCCTGAGCCATTTGTCTTTGGAGGAAACAAAAGAGACGTGTGATTATCATAGAAAATTCAGAGGCTCACAGTCTTCGTTTGAAATCTTGAGCCTCCATGGACTTTTAAAAAAACACGTCTCACCTTTGGAACGTGGCCTTGCCGAGGGCGACGACAGGTCGGCTGGCCTGACAAACCCGCCGGGCGATGGCCATCGTCTCCTCCTCCAGTTGCTCCTCTGGCACCACCTTACTGATGAGGCCGTGCAGCAAAGCATCGTGGGCCGAGATGGGAGTTCCCGTGAGCAGCATCTCCATGGCAACCTGGGACGAAGGATCACGGTCAATCGATGAATGGTTAATTTATTCCATCACTGTAAAACACCGGTAAAGAAATGAGTCACCTTCCTCGGCACGGCTCTGCCGATGGCCACCGCCGGCGTCGAGCAGAACAGACCCACGTTGACGCCCGGAGTGGCAAAGGTCGACTTCTGCGTCGCCACGGCGACGTCGCAGCTGGCGACGAGCTGGCAGCCGGCCGCCGTGGCAACGCCGTTCACCATGGCGATCACCGGCACAGGTATGTCTTGTATTAGAGTCATTACCTGCAGACACAAGAAGCCGGTGAGCTGAACTATCTGACACGTGCAGCGTGTGGAATGCAGACACCGACCTCTGCACAGGTGTGAAACACCTGCGTGTGATGGTCTCTGCCCTGAGTCGACGTCAGCTCCTTCAGGTCGTGTCCAGACGAAAACACCGGACCTTTAGCTGACACACACACACACACACACACACACACACATTACAAGGTTAAAGCAGCGTCTCTCTCTCTGTCACACACACATAATTAAAACCCACCTGATATGATGATAACTCTGAGATCGTCACTGTGCACATCGGTCAGGATGTTTTCTCGCAGAGACTCCAGCATGGACAGAGACAGAGCGTTCCTCTTCCTGGGATTGTTCAGCGTTATTCTCCTGGAGGAGAAGAACGAGCAGTGAATCCTCACTAGGGGTGGAGCGGTTCGTCGACGTCATCGATTACGTCGATTACATAAATACGTCAGCTTGTAAAACGTGCGCCGATGCGTCGCGGTCGCATGGCAGCGGGCGTATATGCGGAAGTAAGATGGCTGCTCGCGGTAAAAACAATGGAGGTAGGGGTGGGCGATGTATCGAGTATACTCTGTTCATGTAAATGTTTTAAGCCGTCAGCATTTAATTCTCCGGGGATTCGCCTGTCACTCACTCCTGCTGCTCACAGCACGCAGCACACTGCCCCGCCCACCCAGAAACATCCCCTGCGCGCATGCGTACTTTCTGTATCAAGTGAGGAGAGACGAGCGAGTGAATTGAAGACGTTCCGAAGAAAAACAGCTGCGGTCACGCCGTCTCTCGTTTTCGCGTGGTCACGTCAGCCGCTCCAATATTTTTCAAGTGCGCCCGTATTGCCGACTTTATGGCAAATACTTTGAGAAAACCGGGAAAGTCAGCGCTAGCTTACTGCAGCGTGTGGACACTTCCGGTTTTCAAAATAAGACGTGGGTGTTAAATGTATTAAACGTTTATTTATAAAATATAAGGAATGGTAAACATCTGATTTTAAAAAGTGTCTCATAAGCCAAGTATGATACTGCTCTGCTTCAGTTCTTATATGTACATTATGAAATAGATTAAAAATTCCTAAAAAAAATATATGACAAGTGTTAAAATGCTATAAAGAGTGTGTGTTGTGAAGGCAGCTATTTTTGGTGCATACATTTCATCTTGTTACTTTTGAAACAAAAGTTTTGTTTTTCAAGAGATGTGTTTGAATAAAATCTTAAAATATTAAGAAGACATGCTTTTGCTTTTTATTTAGGTAAATTCATTGTCATTAATCAAGTAATTAAAAATCATTGTTGGAATAATTGATAAAAAAGTCGTTAGATTAATCGACTAATCGAAAAAATAATCGTTAGATGCAGCCCTAATCCTCACAGAGGAATATTACAGAGTCATCATCTCAACATTGGACTTATGTAACCTGTTTGACCGGAGACGTTCCACTTCCTTCAACGTGAGACCAAACTCGACTGAACTTCCTCGATAAAAAGACGTTTGAAACTGCAAACTGGAACACGCACCGTGCTCATTAGTAAAGTTTGAGCCACAGCTGCCTTAAATTAACAGCAATTATAATTAAAGTCACATTTTATGTTTCTGTAATGGTTCATACAGCAGCATGTAGCAGCTCTTTGACCAAAATGAGATTAAATTTACTGTTTTACAAAAGATCATTATTGTTTCTTGATGTAGATGTTTAAATTATAGATCGTTACTGAGCAGAAGAATTAGTTTTAGTGCTTGAATGTTATGACTGATTCATTTCTGACTGAATTCATCGAGTCCTTCATGATGCTGGATGGTTTAATGAAAGTGTTAAGCACCGTACACACTGTATTTTTCGATACTGTGCAAAATAAAACTCAACAGAAGTTTTCTCATGACGTTTCCATGATGAGTGAACTGTACTCTTTATAATATTATGCAGAGACCAACAGTTCCCACCATGAGCAAGCACTTGGTGTTTTGTTATTACAGTCGTCCCTCGCTATAACGCAGTTCACTTTTTTGTGGACTCGCTGTTTCGCAGATTTTTTTGTGTGTAATTTTGCTTTTTTTTACAGCGTACTGTACAGCATGAACACGCATTGTGTTCTGCGTCCTGATTGGCTTAGGAAGAACCGCACAAAATGCGTTTGGCTACCCAGATTTATATAAATGTTCTGTCGAGTTACTGGTAATAATTTCTTATGTGTCAAACCTCGTAGATCGATCACTAAAATTAAATTTGTTTAAAATGTTTGGGCTTGAAAACAGGTTTTGATCTACAGTATTGTTCTTATTTTTGTTAAATCTGCGACAGTTTGAACTTTGAGAGTTTAAATAAGAGACAAATGTGAGAAAATGTTAATGCCTGTCCGAGAAAAGTGTATAAAATGTGAGGTTAGAGGTTTTACGTTCTTAAAACGTGTAGGATAAATGTAAAAAAATAAAGCTGATTACTTCACGGGTTATTTTTAGAACGTATCCCTGATAAAGGAGGGAGCACTGTACACAGTATAATAATAATTTTGTTATTTCACAGGATGTTTGATTGTCCAAATCCAAATGAGTCAAATTAAACTTTATCATCAACGCTGCCACATGTGCAGGACACACAGAGCAAACAAGCGATGAACAGTATAATATAAGAAGATATTAACGGTGTAAATATACCAATAAAAACACAGTTTGAATATAGCAAAAATAAAAAGATATCAACAGTCTGAATGTAACTTGAATGTAATCTGATTACAGTGCACTACTTTATTATAAGTTTACTATGAGTGAATATAAATAATAAATGTTCTGTTCATTAATGAGCATGAATTATGAAACAGACCTGTCTGTGATAAACCTGCAGACTTTCACCTGTCTGTGTCTGTGACGCAATGCTGCATTTTCTACCTGGCAACACGTGACCCGGCGGAGGGCGCGTGTCGTTATTACCTGATCCCGCCGCTCTGCTGTCTCAGCGTCAGCGGTTCCGGTTCGGTCTGAGAGTAGAAACGGGTCCATGAAGTCCTGCAGAGCCGGAACACACCGACAGCCCTGCACAGTCCACCGCGCGCCATGTTTACCTCTGACCCACCTCCACGCTCTGACGTCAGGGTGTTGACGTCAAGACGTAGGGATACGTCAGGAGCCAATAGGAATCCACAGTGAGAAATTCTGTTTTTTAATTTTAACTTAAATGTAACTTAATTCAATTAATTTAATTCAATTTGAATTTATTTTATTTTATTTTATTTTATTTTTTTGTTGAAAAAAAAATATTCAAATTAAACATTTGATGGCACTAAATGAAAAAATAAACTATATTCACATTTCTTTGATAAAACACTGCATGTAAACTTACCGAACATCCCGCCATGGAAAAATTGATTATTTTTTTTATTATTCTGAATTATTTATTTTGTGGGAATGAAACAGGAAACAAACATAAAAGAGAAATTTACATTAAAATCATATTAAAGAAGAAACTCTAAACTCCTCCTCACTCTGCTTTCTGCCATTTGGTCGCAGTTTCCTTCAACTTGATGAACTTCGGAGAAACTTCAACGAATCCTGAAGTTCTTTCTTGAAGTCCTGAAGTTTTTATATTGTCTTAAATCTAGTATCCAAATCATACACTCCACAAAACAATCTGATCCTGAATGGTGGTTCTAGCCGGCGTTTGTAAAGTCCAGACTGAGTATGGTCACTGTTGTTCTCCTTGTGTCAGGATGGCCGAGTGGTCTAAGGTGCCAGACTCAAGGTTCAACTCCTTCCTGAACAAACAGGGGACTTCTGGTCTCCAAATGGAGGCGTGGGTTCAAATCCCACTCCTGACAGACTTTGACTAACTTTTATATACTGCTTCTAAAAATCATATATAATGTAATATAATGTGAACAGGTGAGTTGTATATAAATTCACCCTCGTTTGAGGAACTGCAGCTTTTTTCTGTTGGTCACTTGTTTCAACTTGTTAACTTGTTTTAGCTCACAGTTAGCTTGTTATTATTTTGTTTTAGCTAATTGTTAGCTTGATTTAGCTCATTTAGTTTGTTGTTAGCTTGTTTTAGCTCACTGTTAGCTTGTTTTAGCTCACAGTTAACTTGCTATTATCTTGTTTTAGCTAATTGTTAGCTTGATTTAGCTCATTTAGTTTGTTGTTAGCTTGATTTAGCTCATTTAGCTTGTTTTAGCTCACTGTTAGCTTGTTGTTAGCTTGATTTAGCTCATTTAGCTTGTTTTAGCTCACTGTTAGCTTGTTGTTAGCTTGATTTAGCCCATTTAGCTTGCTGTTAGCTTGTTTTAGCTCACTGTTAGCTTGTTGTTAGCTTTTTTAGCTCACTGTTAGCTCGTTCTAGCTCACAGTTAGCTTGTTATTATCTTGTTTTAGCTAATTGTTAGCTTGTTGTTAGCCTGTTTTAGCTCACTGTTAGCTTGTTGTTAGCTTGATTTAGCTCACTCTTTGCTTGTTGTTAGCTCAGTACAGTTGTCATAAACGGGGAAATTAGCTACAGAGACCAAAACTGTTTTTTGTACCAGGCTGTAAACATGTTTATTTCTGCTGTGAAACATGGGGACTTATGGAGACTGACTCACTGCTGGAGCCAGCCTCAAGTGGACGTTTGAGGAACTGCAGCTTGTAGCTTCCCTTCACACACACAGTTGTCGCTTGGTTTAGATTCTTGTTTTTTGGGGCATTTGTTTGTTTTTTTATTCAGACATTGAAACCACGTTCTGATGAAGTGAGTGCATTTATTCTCCAACATCACAAACGACAAAATAAAGTGAAAAACACACACGTACAGTACAGTGAACGATCGCCACAGTTTAACGAAAAAGAAGAAAAATATCTCCCACATAAACGGTGAATTAGATTGTTTGTAATTATTGCTTCAATAACTGATTACTGCACAAAAGTACAACTTTAGAACTTAGATCAGATTTTATACACAATATCTTTGCTGCTTTTACACGACCGAGGTGATTTACAGACTTGAATGACTGATAAGTAGTGAACCGCTAACTGATTTAACTCCACACTCCGCAAGAAAACCGCCTCGGTAGGTGATTGTACTGGACCCCGCAGGTTTCAGAGGGCGTGTTCTGTCCCGGGTCCAGCCGTGTTCACTGACACGAGCTAAATTACTAAACATGAGGTAACATTAAGAGCAAAAGTGTTGGGAGACAAGTCTAGATAAGGCTGGGAACAGAAAAAGAACGAGTCCCATCGGAGCAGGAGATACGCCGACACCCACGACCCTCCTTCCCACCAGGAGGAGCAGAGCAGCCAGCAGGAGGCAGGCCTCATGTCAGGTGACGGCGTTCAGGGTCTGGCCTCCGTCGCTCGGGGTGAAGAACTGGACTTTGGGCATGACGAGTCCGGAGTTGTTCCTGCGCAAGTTGCCGCTGCTCCCCGCGCCTTTGCGCATGGAGTTGTTGCGTCGCATGGAGTTGCGCTTCCTCAGCGAGTTCTGGTGCGACAGCTCGCTCTTCTGCAGAGTCTGGATTAAGATGGACGGCTTCTCGTCCAGCTCTCTGGCGCTGCAGCGCGGCGTCGCCACCTTCGAGGGAAACGACAAAACATTTAGGGCAATAAATGTTCAGGTTTTCCGTATCGGAGAGTCTTAACCGCCGTTAAGGAAGCTGCTGGAGCCGAAGCTGTTGTGTTGAATACCTCAATATGCAAATCTAAGTGTAAATATGTTTTAGATCTATATTTAGATCTATATTTTTGCCAGCAAGTACACAGAGTACTGCATAGAAACACTAACTAATACTACTAAGAACAGAAGTATCTGAATGGAGAAAAGAATTTGACACACTCGATCTTAAATTTGTTGAAGAAGACGGAAGTTTCCTGAACTCTCACCTTGACCGTGTTGCCAAACTTGGAGTAGTCCACCGAGTACACGCCCTCCTCCTCCGTTACTATGGGGACGAAGCGGTGACCCCACTGGATCTCCTCGGAGACGTAGGAGGTCCGAGCCTGCGTGGTGATCCCCGTGGTCTCCACGACTCCCTCCAAGATGACGATGACCTCCAGGTCGCTGCACTGCAGCTCCATGGCCGACAGGTCGTACAGCGGGCTGAGCGGTCACAGACGCACAAATATAAATATATATATAACAGTTATGTTTGTTATTATAAACTCATCCCGCGTCTCCGCACCTGTTTTTGTCGATGATGTGGCAGATGATGAGCGGAGCGAGGAGGAACAAGCTGTTGCTCGCCACGGCGCTCTCTGTCTGGATGTCGATCTGATGGATGGGGATCACCTCCCCCTCAGGCGTGGTCGTCTTCCTCACCACCTGCAGAAGTTTATTTACGTGAAGTACGTAACGCTTTACGGCACTAAGTCACACAGCAGCAACTATTTCACTGACTCTGGTGAAACTGGATCATATTTTATGGAGGAAATGTTTTCTGGTTTTCCCTCTGATGTCCTCCGGCTGCTCCGCCTCAACTCTCTGTGATTTACAGAGTTTATGATGGACAGTGAAGTAAACTGCTGACAGCTGTAGCTGCTGTTAGCTCATGTTAGCTCAGTCTGTTAGATGCTGTTAGCTCAGTTTGTTAGCTGCTGTTAGCTGCTGTTAGCTCAGTTTGTTAGCTGCTGTTAGCTCATGTTAGCTCAGTTTGTTAGCTGCTGTTAGCTCATGATAGCGCAGTTTCCTAGCTGCTGTTAGCTCATGTTAGCTCAGTTTGTTAGCTGCTGTTAGCTTATGTTAGCGCAGTTTCCTAGCTGCTGTTAGCTCATGTTATCTCAGTCTGTTAGCTGCTGTTAGCTTATGTTAGCTCAGTCTGTTAGCTGCTGTTAGCTCAGTTTGTTAGCTGCTGTTAGCTCAGTTTGTTAGCTGCTGTTAGCTCAGTCTGTTAGCTGCTGTTAGCTGCTGTTAGCTCAGTTTGTTAGCTGCTGTTAGCTCAGTCTGTTAGCTGCTGTTAGCTCACGATGGCTTAGTTTGTTAGCTGCTGTTAGCTCATGTTAGCTCAGTCTGTTAGCTGCTGTTAGCTCATGTTAGCTCAGTACCCGTCGCTCTGAGCTCACCGCCAAGCTGACGAACTGAGTGTTTGTACCCACAGACGTTATGGACTACCAGGAAGAAGAAGAGGAGGTAACCAGGCTCAGCAGCCTCTATGGACATAATGGCAGAGGAGCAGAGAGTGAAGAGGACGCTGACGGAGGAAGCTAAGAAGAGAAAAGGAGAGAGTGAGCGAGCAAGAAGCCGCCGGACAAGAGTAAATGTGGGACTGACTTTTAGTGGTTGGTGAGAGCTTGGTGAAATAAAAGGCTGAAAGACAGACGCCGAGCTGGACTGACTGCTGCTGGACTAGTCTCTGATATCAGCTGCTGGACTAGTCTCTGATATCAGCCGCTGCTGGACTAGTCTCTGATATCAGCTGCTGCTGGACTAGTCCCTGATATCAGCCGCTGCTGGACTAGTCGCTGATATCAGCCGCTGCTGGACTAGTCTCTGATATCAGCCGCTGCTGGACTAGTCTCTGATATCAGCCGCTGCTGGACTAGTCTCTGATATCAGCCGCTGCTGCTGGTTCTGGTTCTGGTTCTGGGCTGACTGCTGCTGGACTAGTCCCTGATATCTGCTGCTGCTGCAGGTTCTGGTTCTGGGCTGACTGCTGCTAGACTAGTCGCTGATATCAGCTGCTGCAGGTTCTGGTTCTGGGCTGACTGCTGCTGGACTAGTCTCTGATATCAGCCGCTGCTGGACTAGTCTCTGATATCAGCTGCTGCTGGACTAGTCAGTGATATCAGCTGCTGCTGGGTCTTGCGTTGTTGACACACCTGTAACCTGACGGTCGCTCCGATGATCATGCTCTTCCTCAGATCTCCGATACGAATCATAAAACACAGCCGGTTGTTCCTGACGGCGATCACGGCGTGGCGGCTGAAGATGAGCGTCTCGGCTCGGCGGTTCGACTGAGCCGTCTTCATGAAGATACAACCTGAGGACAGAGGAACATCAGAAGGTTTCGGGGTCGGGAACCTTCGAACTGAACCTGAACCTGGACCTGGTGCCTGACTCTCACCCAGCATGACGGCACTGATGATGAGTCCCGCGATGTTCTGCATGATGAGGACGGTGATGGCCGTCGGACACTGTTCGGTTATCATGCGTGTTCCGAAGCCGATGGTCACCTGAACCTCGATGGAGAACAGGAAGGCCGACGTGAACGACCTGAGGAGAGATTCATGAAGACAAACAGAGTCCATCCTCTGTGATTCAGGGAGATTTTGGCTGATGTGATGGGAACATTGTGAATTCATCAGAAATCAGTCGCTCCTATTTAAGGCATCGCTTTGTTTATGTTTGACTGTTCAGCGATGAGAAAGCGACAGAACATTGAACATCTCTGCAGCTGATTTCACATTTCTGTGTTTCTTTGACTTCACTTTGTCTGTTTGGCACCAAACGTTACATTTGACATCTCGACCCTCTTCGCCTCCCGTAACACTTTAACGCTGGACGTGATGGAAATGGAAAAGTAAAAGAACTCTGGCTCATGAACTGTGGCTGAATAATATTATTAATACTTAAAGTCAGAGCAGCGTTTTACAGTTTGGTCCAGTGGTTTCCAACCTCTAGAGGGTCACAAGATAACTCTGAGAGGGTTAATGGAAGAACAAACAAAGTTCTGATACAGTTTTATATGAATATTTTGTCTTAAAGTGAGTTTGGACCTCAAATAAAACATTTAAATAAAATTATCTGACATTTTTAGAGACGAAATGTCTCGTTTGAAACACGACAAAGAGCCTCAAGTTTAAAATAAATCAAATCTTCGACAATATTTTGTATTTTTTTAAGCTTTTCGCATGTTTTGGGGGTAAAATCTGCATCTATTTGATAAATATGTGGCACAAAATCTGAAATATGGTGAAGGAGAAGAATGAAGGAGTAGAAAATCAAAACAGTGAAGCTACTGAGGGAAAAAATAGAGAGGAGAGATAGAGGAAGAAAGGAAAGAGGAAATAAGGGAGGAAGGAGGGAGGGGAAGGAGTTGGTGATCTCCAGGAGGAGGTGCCAAACTTTCTTCCCCCCTCCTGCAATCTTGGATTTATTTCCCAAGATCAGTTATGAGAGCAAAAGTTCCCTGACTTCCTGTCATAATTATCATCTTTCTCTCCCTCTCCTCCTCTTCCTCCGTCGAATTTAAAGATGAAGGAATTAGAAGAGGAGGAAGATGGAGGATGGATAGAAAGTTTTAAAGAGCGCACAAACAAACAAAAAGTTCCCAAAAGCCTCATGAAACACTTTAAAAACTTCTCTAAGTGTCGCCTTCGTCACATCTACAGCAGCCTGCGTCTTTCTTACTTGACCTCCGTGACGCAGTGCGTCCCGTTCGACCGATCCGGGTCCAGGTCTCCGTGCGCAAACGCCACCAGCCACCAGCTCATGGCGAACAGCAGCCAGCTGCTGACAAACGTCGTGGTGAAGATGACGAGCGTGAAACGCCATTTCAGGTCCACGAGCGTGGTGAACACGTCCTGCAGGAACCGACCCTGCTCGCGGATGTTCTTGTGCGCCAGGTTGCACGAGCCGTTCTTGGCGATAAAGCGCGCTTTGTTCACGCGGTCCCTGAACACCGGTTTGCGGGGCAACCGTGAGGCGAGCCCGGGCAGACCGAACTCCTCCGGGATGATGCTTTTTCTGGCCAACATCTTCCTTTTTTCTCTTTTGGTGGTGGTGGTGATGGAGAAGAAGAAAAAACGCGCTCTAGTCCGTGTTCGGTGCGTAATTACGCACGGAGGAGCCGTGTCCACCTTGCAGGAGACAAACGCGCAGAGCCGTCTCCCTCTGTCGACATTTGGGGATGTTTTCTGGAGCGCGCCGCCTCTGCTCAGCTCTCCTCTGAGGGCTGGGACGGTCTCTGCGCGCTCCTGTTGACGTAGTCCAACTTCCAGAGTCCAGACCCGCTTAGACCAGGGTGCTGCTGCGTTCAGGGACCGTTCAGGGACCGTCGGAAAACACATTTAAAGTCACCTTCCCTTATGAAAAAAAACAAAAACACCTTATCCATGTCTCCACTAATAAAAGTTTTATGTTAAATGAAGTCTCCTGAGTTCAGTGATTGGTTTGAATCCCTTAGTTAGATCAAATCTCATCCACATTTCCACTTTCACATTCATTTGGTCACATTTTTATTGTCTATTTAATGTTATTTTGTGTTTATTTATGATATTTTAGAGCTATAATGTATATCAGACAGTAGACGTTCATGATCACACAGTGTTCCTCTGTGTTTTTACTTCATTAATGATCCCACAGCAACTTTTTCTGGATGATTAAATATGAATTTGTTGATTAGAGTTTATAATTTGCAGCTGCTGCAGCTATAAGTCTGTATTTTAAGCTATTTTAAGTCTTTTTCTAAAGTGTTTTAGATCATTTTAACACATTTCTGCAGAAATAATTTAGAAATGAGGCAAGATGATCTATAAAAAAACACTATGGAAGATAAATGTTATCCCATTTCCAATGTAAACACTTAAAAATATAGAATGAATTGTTAGTTTTTGGTAAATATGAACACGCGGGGCAAATAAGATGCTGGATATGAATTGTTTTGCTTCAGAACAATTGTAATAATTAACTAAAATCACAGATCAGAAGTTAAATGAAGAGAATTCATTTGTTAATGTGAAAAATAAATAAATGAATCACATCTTTATGTGTGTTTACGGTGTAATATTTCTTAAATAGCATAAACAGTGACATATTTCTTTATATTTCTTCTTTTTTCTTTTTTATTCTTTTCAAATCTGTTTGTTTTATCCCTCTAAATGTGAGTTTTGGTCACCAGGTGGAGCCATTTAGCAACATATTTTTATATTTTCAGTGTTGAGGTAAAGAAAAGATTCACTTCACTCCAAACTGTTTTATTATCATCTCAAGTGTAAAAAAACAAAACAAAAAACAGGCACACATAATAATAACTTTGCTAAATATGTTTAAAAATTCTTGGATATACAGAATGTACACGTTGTTTCGGTTCTTTAACAGTCAAATGTTCGTCACGCTCACATGCAGACGTTCTGCAGGTACACGGACCGTCTACGTTAAGTTTGAAACTGTCTCTTTACACGTTTGCATTACATTACACTGCATTTAAAACTGAAGATGGGACGAGCCTTGAGAGGAAAAATGAAAATATAAAATGAAAATATAACACTGCTTTCCATTCTTTGAGAAGGTTCAAAAGCTGGACAGCTGGACTCATCCGAGACTTTTTCAGTTCTGTCTGCTGGAGAGATCCGAGTGTTTAACCTTTAGCAGGTCATCAGTGCTCGTTGTAGTTGTGATCCGGTCAGGTGGGAAGTACAGGCGCTGAGGTCACCTGATGATGGTTGTTAGAGTTCAAATATGACCGGATCTACGATCCCGCCTCGGCTAAACACTCCCCGTCAGTCTGAGTTATCTTTGACCCTCTAGAGGAATCCGTCTTTACGGATCGAGTCCAGCTGTCCCAGATTGAACCGTCCTTGAAGAAAGACGACCTGTGCGACTGAAAACCTTTACCACTGCTTTTCATTACATTAAACCCGTCTTCCTTTTTGTTATAACCAAATAAAATCATTTCCGTCTTTCGTCTCGAGGACAAATATGGTTCTCGATGCGGAGTGAAGAATTTTACAAGGCAGCAGTTTGCAGGTTCTGGCTCACGCACATGCAAGTAAAATAAACACAAAAGATTTATGGAACAAACTCTTGGCCTGGACGAAAATCTGAATGAGGATCAAAGAAACAGGAAGAACACTTAAGAAAGAGATCGATTCAAAAGGAAGAAAACACAGTGAAGGTTTGTTGGAGAAATAAATCACAGGACGAGTTGTGTAAAAGAGGAAAAACCAGCGAACTCAAGTGGCGACTTCTTGAGATGAAACATCTGAGTACAATATATTTTTTTAAAAATGTTTGTAAAAGAATTTATTTGGCATTTCGTCTGTACAGTACAAAGTCATTTTAAAATCTAAAAAAATTTAAAGCAAATTAAGTATAATCGATCAGAATAATACAAAGGGAAAATAGCACCACTCCCACAGAGATGGGACTAGTGATTCAAGACGGTTTCCATCAACGTGAAACATCGTAAAATAAGTTTGTTGGGATTTTTGTTCCAAACGTTAACTAAACTTTGCTAGAAAGAGTTATCCAATCAGTAAGCTGAGCTCGTTAAAGCTGCAATACTTGATTTGTTGGACACTTGGGGGCAGCAGAGCGAGCTAAAAACACCCAACATAAAAAAAATGATTCATGATTAATGAAGCTGAACTTTGAAGATCTTTGAATCCTTTCAGAAACTAGAAAAAATTCACGTTCTGGATTCTTCAGAAATCTAAAAATCATCAGCCCACAAAAAAAAAAAACATAAAACATCTCTGGAGTTGACGGGAGCTCGTGTTGGCTCGTCTATTGTCCCAGAGGATGATAATAATAATAATAATAAGTTCAGCAAAGCATGACTGCAGACAGACAGCGGGTTCACCGGCTTCAGCCTGAGCCATGACACCCTACAGTGTTTGTACTAGTGTAGGCGTAGAAATACAACTGATAGAAGAGAGTGAAGGTGGCAGTATAGCAGAAAACCAGTTCATAAGTATGTTTTCATCGGGAAATAAGAAATGTTTGACGAGTCCATCATGTTTCTACAGTGACTTAGTGGACGAGCCAAACTCTGGCTCTAAATAAAAAGCTTTGAAACATTTAGTTTCTTCTAGATGCCTCTACATCCTGCACACCTGTCCGTCAGGAGATTTTTCTTCCTAGGTTCAATTTCAAACATCAAACTTTGGCTAAACAGATTGGTATAAATGCACAAAGTTTATTCTTAAACTGATTTACTCTGCCGAAATTATCGAATTATCATCACAAATCATCTCTATTTTGATAGTTCTGTACCTGTTTGGGGTCGTACTTTTTTCAAATGTTTGGGAAGTTGTTCGTGTCCAAAGGAAATCTTGAAGATTTGGGGTAAAGACAAGTACCAACAATCCAAAGTAGGACGTATGACTCATTTTGGTGTTTCAAAACTTACATGGAAAAATCACAGTCCATCCTTTGGGAATGAGAGCATCAAGATGTAGCTAAGAGATCCGGTTCTTCTCCAACTTCTGGCATGATCTCTCCAGTTTGTGTTTTTAAAAACTGTTTTCAGCGTCACTTCTATCAGTTTTACTTCTGCGGCAGAACTTAACAAAATAAATCTGTAGCACTACGCTACATCAGGATCTAAAATATTTGGATTTAAAATCCTTTACAGTGAGACAGAGAAACAGAAACGTTCACTTTTTAAAAAAGGATTTTAAATACAAGCGCCCGCCTTCCTCATTGTTGCATAATACAAGTGTTAGCGAGTAATAAAACGGATACGCGTTGTGCACAAGTTTAAAATAAATGTAACAAACATGATTAAAGACTTTAGAAGTTCAGTCAACTTAAAAAGGACATGAAAGGTTCAAACTATCCAATAAACGTCCAAAGATACAATCACGATCGATGCTTATCGTCCCAGCCTAGAACAGAACTTAAGTCAAACGTCCGGTGATTTTTCTTACTGTCAATGAATCTCATGAAAAGATCAAAACAAAAAAGCTCAGGCAGGAAGTCAGAAAGTTGAGAGTTGAGTTGTTGTTGTCGTCTTTTCAGGAGATTTGTTGACAGCAAGAAAAATACAGAATAAATCCAGCCTCATCTTTTCGATATTCACAGTCGAAAATTGAATTTAACTTCCTTTCACATTTCTATTCTAGCCTCTGTTCTTTTAATCCAGCTTGTTTAAAGGTCAATGATCGAAGAACTCCTCCATTGTTTTGCGTATTTGCTCATTTCCAATTTGATAAAACGATCAATGGAACTGTTGTAAAAGTATTTCATTGGCTGACTGACTAAATGATTCAAGTACAACTTTTCAAACATATCAACTGATGATCCACGGATCTGTTTTTCTTTCCACTGAATACACAGAGAAGCGTCTCGGTCAGAAACACGCTGTATCATCACTGTTGTAGAACCACAGAGGCCTTTCAGCCTCGTTAAGAAACAATTCTACGTGAAAAGAAGATCGACCGACTGATCCGTCCGTCAGCTGTCGGACTGGCTGTTTGCGTGGCTACATGTCAGCCTTGACGAACGAAGCGAACATCCCGTCCTCTTGCTCCAAAAGAGTCTCAGGTTTGTCGTACTCCAAAATGTTCCCTCGCTTCATCACAATGACCAGATCGGCTGTTAGGATGGTGTGGACGCGGTGCTGGAAACAAAGCAACAACGACAGTTAGGTCCTGGTGGAAGAAGTGCTCATTAAAACGAGTGTTTCAGCACACACAGGTATGGTCCCTTAAGCTTGACGTAAAAGGCCTGAAATAGTCGTCCAATGGCAGCGACATGCTGTGAGCCGGAATAACCTTTATTAAATCCTCTCTCGTCTCTCGAGAACGAGCCAAAAAGTGCTTCAGAAATATTCCAAAAGGTGTTGTTACCTTTATAAAATGTGTCATAGAGATGGAGCTTACTGAAATATTCTACATAGAATCTAAAACCGAGCCACATTACGTCCAGAAACAGCCCGGATCAAAGATGCTATAATGCAGTATCCGATTCTTTGCAGACGATGTAACTCTTTCTGCTTGAGAAGACAAAAGTTTGACACCATTGGGATGAAGATCAGTAACTGAAAACCTCCCGTCCTCCCTTTAGAATAAAGCCTGACCCTTATTGAAGGAAAACATCTTATCCAGAGTGAAGGATTCAGATTTGTCAAGGGTTTTAAAGAAGTATAACAAAGTTTCAGACGCTGAAGCACTCGATGATGTTAGTGAAGTAACCTGCAGGAAACATCTACCAAAGAGCATGCAGTATTTGTTTTTATACCAACCAGGCTGTCAGTGGCAGCGAGGCTTCAGCAGACCCAGATTCAGCCACGAAAAGTAGAAAAAAAACAGAAACAGGTGGGAAAAACAATGGAAGACGGAGAAAAGACAGAAGGACGGCCAAAGTGGTCTGTGCTGGGCCGATCCGGGTCTACTTGTGAGTCTTCACTAACACACCGAAGAGGCTCCCCTCTTGTGCTAGCAGGTTGGGACCCGAGCCACTTTCCACCAAGATCCCTGAGGAGAAGACCATGACCTGCTCGGCGTCCAGGATAGAGGACACGCGGTGCTGGTGGCAGGACGAAGAGGACGAAGAGGACAGGGGAGGAGGGACGGGGTGGAAAAGTGAAGTACAGAGAGCGAGAAAATGGAAAAGGTGAGAGTAGAAAGAAAGAGTAAACAAAGGACAAGACAAGTACCACGGAGAGAAGGAAGAAGAAAGCAGGTAAGTGGAAGAGGAATGACTTTACGTTAAAGGTGGAATATCAACTATATTAGACACAGTGGAAAACAGTGAGAAAAGGGGAAAGGACGATAGATCTGCATCTATCAGCACAGAACAAACCTCAGTGAGCTGAAGCTTTCTGCTGATAGATCGATAAACAGATTGTCGATTTGTTCTCATCTGGTTGCGTCCCCTTCGCTTCATTTTAAAGTCAACAGACTGAGGGACTTACCGCGATTATGACGACCGTCCTGTCGGCAAACGCCGTCATCACGACTTTTTGTAAGATGTTTTCCTGCGAGGAAGAAACGAAACGTTATCATTATACAGAGTCACGCTTTGGGTCAAGCCGTTTGTACTTCATCTGACGTCACGCACCGTGGCCATGTCTATAGACGCCGTGGCTTCGTCCATGATGAGGATGCTGCTCTTCCTGACGAAAGCTCGGGCCAAGCAGAAAAGCTGCCGCTGACCGACGCTGAAGTTCTCTCCACCTTCCGTCACGACGGCATCTGGACACAAACAGACACACGTTAAGTTATAAGTTTAAGTTTGGACTTTTAGTGCAGTAACAGCATCTTTATTTCGAGATTAGGACGGTTTATTTGAGAGTACCTAGTCCTCCAGGCAGAGCTTTCACCATGTTCTTCAGCTGAGCGATCTCTAGCGCCTCCCAGAGTCGATCATCAGTGCACGTCCTCTCTGGATCCAGATTAAACCTGCAACAACAGGACGCAATGTAACGCGGACCTTGTACCGGACCATTGTGGTTCAGGTTGGAAGGCAAAGCCTCACCTACGGTCACGAGTTTTGGGTAGCGACCGAAAGAACGAGATAGCGGGTACAAACCCAAATAAACTTTGTCCTGAAGTGGAAGTGGCCGGGCTCAGCCTAAGGGACCTTGAATCGGATCCTCTGTAGTTGTTCCAGGCACATAAGAGAGCCTGGGGCAGACCCAGAACCTGCTGAAGGGACTATACAACCCATCTGGCCTGAAAACCTCTTGGGCACCCCCAGTAGAGGAACATCTGGAGCCCCCTGCTAAACCTGCTGCTGATGGGTTGATAGTTTTGTCCTTTATCAATATTATTGTTGTTAAGCGTTGATGTACCTCCCTGCTTGAGAGTTTGATGAATAACTGCAGATTAAATGTGAGAATCTGTGTGTGGGAGCAACATCTAAGATAACAGTGTGAAACAGTTACTGTCGACCGTTCACCCCGGGCTTACGTTCACATAAACAAGAGCGGGTCCAAACGCCGACACACTCTGTCCATCACACACACACACAGTTATCTGGAGCGCTGTATCTGTCCAAACAAACAGCACATGCTCTTTGTCTTTTATAACAAACACTCTTCTGCTAACACAAACACACAGAGGTTGTGAGTGTGTGTGACAGCGGAGGAGAAGAAGAAGAAGAAGAAGAAGGACGAGGAGGAGGACGAGGAGGAGGAGGAGACAGAAAAAAGGACGTCGGGTCCTTCATCCCTCCAGCGACCTCCTCAGTCCGTGACGTCTGTGATAGAAGTCAGATCAGGTCCAAGACCGAGTTCCCACTGCGTTCTCAACCACTAACCCCACAGCTGGGACTTTGTGTCATCATGTGACATTTTCCGATCAGTTATTTATTTATTTGTTCACTTTGTTTCTAATCCAACAGTTTGACGCCTGAAGTCATTCCTCTCTTTCATTGTTTACAAGTTTTTCTGACTAAACTTGAGGGTCAGGTTTTTTATCTTTATTCTAACGAGTACTTGATATTTTTCCTCTACGATCACCCCGAACACTTTTTAGCCGTCTAACAAACTTCCACACCGGTTTGGCCCGTCCATGTCGGGCTGTTTAAAAGCAGTTGTCGTCGATACGTTTAAAGACTTGACTTCATCGTACCTGATCGATCCGCTGAACAACACGGGATCCTGGAGGATGATGGAGAGTCGAGACCTGAGAGTCTGCAGAGGAAGTTTACAGATGTCGATCCCATCGATGATGATCTTCCCTGAAAACAGGCAAACGTACGCTCACATCAGGAATCTAAGTCACAGTAAAAGTACACACTGTCGAAGAAATACCGCGTGTATCTTCGACTGATGAACTTCTTTTGACTGGTGTGTAAACCGTGTGTCTTCAGACAGGACGCAAAGGACAATTTTAGACACGTTTCGACTTATATTTAGAAGTTCTCCTGGGATTTTATGAAACAGACGCAGCTTATAAACAGTGAAAATGTCCAGAGCACCAGTCTTCCTTCAAAGTGACTCCAACCGACAGACCAAAGACTTTCAGTTTGTTGACGAACACCAGAAAAATCTAAACGTGAATCTAAAAGTTCTTGTTGATTTGTTTTTAACTGACCGATTGTTTCAGCGGTGCTTTAAAAATCCCGTCTATTCAAGCTACAACCGACTGAATCTAGCTGCAAGCTTACAGGTTGTAACAAACTGAATACCCCTCGCCTCACTCTCCCCTTCCCAGCGTGTAGTAGGAGAACCTAAAGTGGTCGCCCGAAACTCAGGACGACGACAACAAATGTTGGACTGTCGGTCCGTTCTCCACTTTGGTCCGAGGCTGAAATATCTCAACAATTATTGGATGTACCAACGTGAAACTTGTTCCAGATATTTGTGTCCCACGGACTTTTCATCTAGCGCCACCATCAGGTCAAAAGTTTTTTAATGATCCAGTACTTCCAAAAACTAATGACACTCCCATCAGCCACAGTTGTACGGATGCTTGAGTTAACAAAAAAATTAGGGCTGTCAATCGCTTAAAAAAACTGTAACTAATTAATCGCAAAAAATTCTGCGATTAATCGCGATTAATTTATCAATGTTTCTGAGACTGAAGCTTATAATGAATACGTATTTATGTAAAATGATTAAATTAATGTAGAATAAACACAGGGAAGGTATATTTAAATTCATTCATTCATACTTTGCCACATCCAAAATGGCGGCCGCCACCTGAAGTAAACAAAACCGTGTTAATTGCGTTAATTTTTTTTTTACGCGTTGACAGCTCTAAAAAAATATAACAAGTCTTATTTTTATAACAGTTATGAACATTATATCACATATCTACTGCTGTATTCTGTAAATCTGACACACTGAAACCTTTAAACACTTTAAACTCAATAAATCAAACGTTGTGTTATTACATCACCAGGCTAAACACTTACATTACACTGCCTTTGGCGCTCGTTCTTCTGGCTTGAGGTTTACATTTTTCTGCCTTCACGGATAAAATATGTGCCTGTGTGTGTGTGTGTGTGTGTGTGTGTGTGTGTGTGTGTGTGTGTGGTTTAAATATCTCATATCTCCTCCCTATGTCAAGTAATAATTAATTACTGATCAACATACGGTTGAACAAACTGTAACTTGCTGCTCCATTATTTGTTTTAAAGGTGAAATTATTTGATTCAAATTTGTCTTTAACACTTAAAACTCCTTCACACCTTCACGCTGAATAAATATATTCGTCCTGTCGAACACGTCGTTATATTTTTGTGATCATGAAATCATGAATGTTCTGTAGAGTCGAGTCGGGAGAGCTGCTCTGGTTTTATTTCACTGCTTTATAAGGAAACGCTGCTGACAGACACGTCTTAATTTACTGTTAAATGAAATGTCTGTCCAGCTGTGTGTGTGTGTGTGTGTGTGTGTGTGTGTGTGTGTGTGTGTGTGTGTGTGTGTGTGTGTGTGTGGTTTAAATATCTCATATCTCCTCCCTATGTCAAGTAATAATTAATTACTGATCAACATACGGTTGAACAAACTGTAACTTGCTGCTCCATTATTTGTTTTAAAGGTGAAATTATTTGATTCAAATTTGTCTTTAACACTTAAAACTCCTTCACACCTTCACGCTGAATAAATATATTCGTCCTGTCGAACACGTCGTTATATTTTTGTGATCATGAAATCATGAATGTTCTGTAGAGTCGAGTCGGGAGAGCTGCTCTGGTTTTATTTCACTGCTTTATAAGGAAACGCTGCTGACAGACACGTCTTAATTTACTGTTAAATGAAATGTCTGTCCAGCTGTGTGTGTGTGTGTGTGTGTGTGTGTGTGTGTGTGTGTGTGTGCATGGAAAAAGTGACTGTGTAATCTCATCTTTGTCTGAATAATCCGTCCTCGAGTCGGACTGAAAGCAGAACGGTACGGACTAAGACTCGCTCTTAAAATGCAGTAAATAAAATTAAAAAAAAAGATTTTATGAGCGCCGTCTTGATGAAATACGACCCGGGGTCTGGAGATGACTGCGAGGAAACGGGCCACGACTTTATTTCAATCCTCAGATCGAGGAGGACTACTTCAGGTCCTCGTGTGAGGAATTCAAAAGTGCAACAACGCACACGAAGAACAAAAAGAGCTTTCGGATTCTCCTGCACGAGTGTTTGAACTGAAAGGAGCGACGTTACATAAACTTTTTGTCCAACATAAATACACCCAGCTCTACCACGGGCTGCACGTTTGGAGACGATGTCTCTGGACGGTCGTGATTTATCTCCACAAACACCGACCATGATATCTGTGTTTATTGTGTCTCTGCAATTAAATCTGACAGGGACACTGTTTCTGTTACGTTGGTCGGAAACTGAACAGAAATGTAGTTTGATGGTTCGTTTCAGTGGATAAACTGAAGATTTATCTCTCTGAGCTTTAAGACTTTCCTACCACGTCTTTGGCTTTCAGCACCGAGCACATTGGCTCCAACAGGTCGTAAATCTATTGATTGATTTTTAAAGAAGGCTCATTATTTTCCTTAAACAGCTGGTCACTGATGGTGCGTCCCCATGGGGTCTATTTTCAGTGGTGGATTGATCCACATTTAGTGCACTAGTAAATATTTTATCCTCCTTATTTCTAAGAAGAATGCCAGGTTTGTTTTTTGCCAGATGATGTGAAACTTCATAGTATCTGACAATAAAAAAGGTCAAGTTTGGGGAAAAGTCATAAAAGATCCATTATCATCCATTTTCATGGAGTTTACTGATCCTTTGTATCATCCAACTGATCGTCAAAAACCATCTGCAGAGAGAAAACATGACGTGAACGACTTAAAGCTGAACAACAGTTGAATGAACGTCTGAGTCTGATGTTTCTGTACGTACAGCCGAGACTAAACACTCTCTGTGTGTACGGTGAGTAAGAGGATTTACAGGTTGGTTTACAGAATGAAAAGGTTTAGGATTGTGATTCACTTTAAACTGAACATGCGGTTAAGTTAAAAGGGCATCGTTACATCCGTCACGATACCTGAGTGTAATAAAGTTAAATATTTACGTCTCGTCCAATTAGCACGGTCAGCTTTAGAGTTTATGAACAGATTTCCAAGAACACTGATTTCAACTTTCCCATCAACGTCCTTGAAGAGATTAAACACTTGATTTCTTCCGTCTTTCTTCCTTTCTACTAAATGAATTAAGTGTTTTAAAATACATTTGTTTGGACATCTTGCCTTTCATAGTAAGGGATCATCTTGAACATTTCAGCAGAAAGTTGACTGAGTCTTACTCCGTCAAAACTTCTACAAGCTACCTTTATTACAAAGATGTGAACGTCTTGGCAAAGAAAATAAAATCTCAGCGATGCGTGTGAATGAAGTACAGACTTCAAACCCCACAGGGAGCGTTTCAGAAGCTCCAGACTTTGTTTATTTGCTCAGATTTTTCCTGGTTTATGTTCTTCTACGTGTGTAAATATGCTACGTGCTTCATTTGTTTGTCATTTGTCTCTTTTTACGACCGGCAGTTTGCACGGAGGTGTTTTATTTTGAAAATCCACCGGATTCTCTTTGCTGTTTCTGTGTCTGGCTTCCTGTCAGCTCGAGGTGCTCTGTGGAAATTAAAGCGGGCTGCTCATGGCGTCAAAACTAGAAGAACCGAGCAGAGGCCCGCTTCTGGGACGCTTCTGAACCGGACCATGGCCGAGCCGGATGGAGTTTGTGGGTAAGTTTATTAGAAGAAATGGAGAAGAAGGAACATTTGAAACACAAAACAAAAGATCAAGAGTGTTGTTTTGTTTTTGGTGTCAAGATGGAAATCCTTCAACTCCCAATCAGACGAGAGATTATCTTAAGAATGAGACATGAACACATTCAAGCAGGACAAAGACAGACGGGAGAGACGACAGGAGACAGACCCACCTTCAAAAATATCCACCATGTTGAAGAAGGCCAGCGACAGCGAGGACTTCCCGCTGCCCGTGCGGCCGCAGATCCCCACCTAGAACACGAGAAGGACAGACGGTCAATAAGCTTCGACTGTGGCACCGCGGCGAGACATCGGACACCTGCGTGATAACAGAGTGACGGGTACGTGACGAGCGTGGACGCGGTTTGGTCACCAGGTGTCAGCTCACAGTTTATTGGAGGCACATGGCTGTGACTTCAAAGTAAAAGCACAGGTTTAAACGACAGCCCTCGGCCTTCTTATTAGACTCCGACATTCCAGACTGTACTTGTTAGTTTAAACAATATTACATTAGAGACCCCAGGAGGAGACTCGACAGTTCACAGGAATGTTTGAGAAGCTTCGTACTTGACTCTGAAGACAATCTTTGATTAACCTGATTAAAACATAACGACGAGGGAGAATCCCCGTTTACGAAATCAGTTTGATCGCTTTGTTTTCTATCGGAAAGTCCGAGATCGCGGTTTCTCAAACTGTGGTGGCACACGACCTTTCTTTACTCGGAGGAATCTCTGAAGACGTCGCTGAAATGTTGAAACATCTTGTCAGCCCGACATGTCGTGACGTTTATTCATATGGTGATTAGTTTGGAGCTAAAAAGTGACGTGAGATAGAAAGTTAAAAAACTCTTGGCTGCAAACAGGAAACGTTAGGAAGAAACGTGCTAGAAAAACAGCAGCATGAGATCAGCGGCTTTATACAACATGTAATACTTCCTCATCTAACAACAAACAGATAAATACGATTACCAGGGAACATTTCCAGTAAAAGAAAAACACCTTCTGGCAATGTACAAAAATACAAAAATTCTGGCAAGAAATAAAACAATCAAAACATTTTACAAATTCAAATACCTCTGGTTCCACATTTGTTCATATTTGGTTTGTATCCAGATAATTCGAAGCTTAAAAAGCATCAACGAATATTTGTTGATTTGAGTGTGCTAATGGCAAAGAGAGTAACAGCCCTCTCTTGGAAAAACGTCAGTAGCCCGAGTGTGAAGAGGTGTTTGTCTGAACTGTCTGCAACTCTCCCTTTAGAGAAAATGACTTATACAATAAGACACCAACAACTCAATCAATCAGTCACCAGTATTTCTAAAACTCTATAATAATCAACATCTTTCTCCTTTAGTCGTCCTTCATTAACTGTGTTCACCTCTTTCTGTCTTTCCGCTTTGTTATTTCAGCGTGACGTGAAGTCCTGTCCCAGCAACAGCGTGTGAAAACACACACACACACACACACACACACACACACACACACACACACACACACACACACACTGCTATCTATAGAATATAA
The DNA here is from genome assembly GCA_004119915.2 of Collichthys lucidus. Lineage (NCBI taxonomy): Eukaryota > Metazoa > Chordata > Actinopteri > Sciaenidae > Collichthys > Collichthys lucidus. The sequence goes on along the minus strand of CM014099.1, from coordinate 3,386,482 downwards.
TATAATACTGCTTCGGCTGTTACATAAACATTAAACATCACTCGGTCGTGATGCGGCACTTTTTCTTTTTTTTTTAGGAGGAGGTGAGCAGGGTAGGAGAGTCTTTCTAGGGGCCCTGGGTGGAGATGTTAGGGCTAATACTTTACTGTAACCTCCCCACAACTGATACTCTCAATCAGCCAGAGATGCATAGTAACGAAGTGGAACTACTTAAGTACTGTACTTAAGTACTAAAATGCAGTATCTGTACTTTTTTGGAGTATTATTTTTCTACTTTTACTGCACTACATATTTTTGATGAATTTAATACTTTTACTCGGATACATGTTTCATGTGCTGAGTCGTTACTCGTTACTATTGTAGCGTCCAGCCGGACACGTGATGAATGACGAGGCGATATTGAACAAACTGCATTTATTGCTGAACGGTTTGGTTCCAGGACTCGGTGACTGTCGGCCGGAACCACGACAAAAAAACCAACTGAACAGTCCCGGTCTCACATCAACCTCGCTCGTGCGCCGTACGTCACACACCTGACTCACCCAGGTGCGCTCTCTCACCTGCTGCCCCGCCCCCTCGCTCTGCATTCATTCAGACGCATTCACAGACCATGGGAAATCACAGAACTCTACCATGAACATTGTAACACGGTAACATTAGAAGTTGTGCCTTAATAAATATTTGAAATAATATAAACAACAGTACTTGTACTTTTACTTTCAGTACTTGAGTAGCAATTTTTTACATACTTCTACTTGCAATACTTAAGTACAAAACATTTTGAATACTTTAGTACTTTTACTTAAGTATGGTGTTTAAAGAACACTTCAACTTCTACTCAAGTCAGTTTTTTGATATAGCACTTGTACTTCTACTCCACTCCTTTACTGCAGTACTTTATACATCTCTGCAATCAGCTACGACTCGTCCTGTGGTTGTATAAATAGAAATAATGGACGATAATAAAGCTGTAATATATGTTAGAAGCTAACATACAGCTGCTTAAAACCACGACTTTAAGGTTTTACAGTGTTTCTAAATGTTACAGAGAGGCGTGTGTTTAAAATAATGCTAAATGTTGAATATCAGCACAGGTTGCTGCTGCCATGCGTCGCCCCTTCCTCACAGCGTCGTGTTAATTACCTTCTGGCTGGGTTCGATGTACGCGTTGACGTGTTTGAGCACCGGTTTGAGCATGGGGTCGTAGCGCACACACAGGTCCTGGATCTTTATCTCACCTTCCTGGGGCCAGTTCTCAGGTACCTGAGAGGCGTCTGCAACGGAGACACACACACACACACACACACACACACACACAGACACACACACACACACACACACACACACACACACACACACACACAGACACACACACACACACACAGACACACACACACACACACACACACAGACACACACACACACACACACGGGAGGGTTGATTTCTCCGCAACCTCTAAAAACACACGACACCAGACGTCTGCAGTTTGAGACCAGCACAACGAGAAGCAGAGCACGGGGCTGCTGGTCGTTGTCTATGTTACAGCGCTGGCTGGTGTAAACAGCAGCATGCGGGACCATATGGACCAAGTCATAACACTGCAGATATACAGTGGTCGGGTTTTCCTATTAAAGCGTTGCTGTGATTCTGCACTAACACCACAGACGCCTCAAACTGTGACATTTAAACCTGTAACACCGCCACAGCTAAAGAGCTACGCGGAGATTCAACGGCACATTTTAAAAAATATTTTGTACTTTTATTTGTATGTTTACAGCATGACATGCTCTTTAAATCAACAAAAGGAACTTTTAAACTAAGTTACTCAAACACCTGGGGCGGTCGGTGGCGTAGTGGGTTAAGCGGCCGCCCCGTGTGTGGAGGCTGTAGTCCTCGCTGCAGCTGGCCCCGATTCAAATCCCGCATCGGACGGCTAATTTACTGCGTGGCACTCCCCCTCTTTCTGCTTCCTGTCTATCTACAGCTGTACTATTAATAAAGGCATAAAAGGTCCACTTGAGGCTGGCTCCAGCAGTGAGTCAGTCTCCATAAGTCCCCATGTTTCACAGCAGAAATAAACATGTTTACAGCCTGGTACAAAAAACAGTTTTGGTCTCTGTAGCTAATTTCCCCGTTCATGACAACTGTACTGAGGGTGAATTTATATACAACTCACCTGTTCACATTATATTAAGGATTAAAGTGGAAACCATGCATTGAAACCCGACGGGGAGGCTGAGGACTTCAAGAAAGAGCTTCAGGAAGTGAAGGGACTGAAGCACGTTCATCAAGTTAAAAGAAACTGTGATCAAACACATTAAAGTCCAGACACAGTGAGAAGGATCCAGGAGGAGTTCCCAGAAGATTCACCAGTTTCTAGAAGAGGAAGAGGAGGACAGGATTGCTGCATTGAGGGCGGAGAAGGAGGAGAACAATCGGGCGATGAAGGAGAAGATCAGGGCTCTGAGTAAAGAGACGCCATCAGAGCAGCAGTCTTTGCTGTCATTGGTCATGAAGACCTCGTTTGTGATAGCTGCGATCCAACGTGTCCAAATCTATTTAACCGACATGTCTGCTTCCATTATTAACATTAAACACGAATAAGAGATGAAGACGTGTTGGTGGTTTAAAGACTGAAACAGAAAGACCTGATCTAATGTTGGGACTTGCTGTTGCCATGGTGAAATACAAGCGAACTCTTTCCTGGCAGCGCAGATAACAAAACTTTTTCATTCCTGAACTTTTATTTTATTTAATCGGGGGAGCCAGACAGAGATTACGAATATCTCACCACCAAACCAAAACCTTTTTCAAAGCGTTGAACAAAAAAGGGAAAGGTCTTCAGACAGAGCGGCTATTTCTGGAAACATAACAAAAACAAGTCCAGAGTTTGAAGGATGGCTGGAAAAAAACAAAGAAGGTGAAAAGAAATGGAGACGGAGGACGGCTTTTTCAAATGTGGACAGCGTTTCCAACTCTGTGTCTCATTTAAGGGTCATTTGTTTCAGTCTTTTACAGTAAGTGAGCCATAAAACAATCCCCAACCCCCCCTGAGTGACAGGAAAAAGAAGGATTCCTCCTCTCTGACATCATGGAAGCTTCCAGGGAAATGATAAAAGTAGAAAATCCTCCAAAGTTCGGGAGGAAGAAGCAAAAAACGAGCCAGAGATGTGACGCTCTTATCTCACGTCAGCGTGGTGATATGAATAATGTGGCACGCGAGCACCACACACAGCTCAGACTGCATCGGTTTGAATATTATCCACCGCGGAGGTCACGGAGTTTAAAAGAAAACAAAAGATGCATTATGGGAAATGTAGGATCCAAAGAAAGATCGAAAAATGAACTTTTCATTTTTAATTGGTCCAATACTTTTACGACAGAATAACTGCAAAATTCATTTGAACATGGGGACTTATGGAGACTGACTCAAGTGGACGTTTGAGGAACTGCAGTTTTCGGATGGCCCGGTATCTCGTACAACCTCGTGAGACTGGACTGATATCGGCGTATAAACAAAAGGACTCAGTTACCCATAGATCCCTCGTAGTTCTCCGACTCCGTGCTGAGGAAGCTGTTGACCTTCTTCACGGCTGACATCTGGACCTCCAGGTCCGCCAGGTTCCTCACGACCCAGTTCAGGTAGTTGGTGACCTACAGGGTGACGACACACAAAGACACTGGGGATGAGCATGGTAGAAATAATCCTAGAAAGCAGCCAGTACTGTTCTACAGCAGCCAGCTGAACCTCAGGATGCTGCACACCTGCACAGGTGTGAAGTGACGCGTGTTTAAGTTCCTCTGCTCTCAGTATCTGATAATAAAAGGTTAAACTGGGTTCTGGCAGGTGGAGGAACCCTAAAATCTGGTGTACCGTTTGGGCTACAGCAGGCGTGGGAGGTTAAAGTCTTCGTTTTTTTCTGATTTATCTCGTTTCAATTCAACGTTCTATTGTTTTTTTATTGTTTGCTGGACAGAGCGAGTAATTTAAAGATTTCTGACATAAAGAAACGAAAGGTTACCGTAAGTAAAACACTTGAACAGAGTGAACTTTTCACATCCATGAAACCATTCGCCAAAGAACAGGAAGTTCAGATTTGTAACGTTTGACTCGATGGAGTCGATTAGCCGCCGACTGTTTAATTAATCACCAACTATTTTGTTAATCGATTGCTCGTTTAGTTCAAATTCTTCGATTTCAGCTTCTCAGGTGTGAATATTTGCAGTTTTTCTGGATCCGAGGGCGTCACATTGGGAATTTTTCACCATAAAATGAGTGTGACACAACATAACGGAGGAAACTCACAGTGAGGGCGTAGGTGAGTCCGAGCCCCACCAGACCTTTGTGAAGCAGCCCGTAGTGTAAACTCCAGATGGCGGCTCCTGCTGCCGACAGCACGATCACTGCTCCGAGGTAGTCCTGCATCGCACAACGTAAACCGGTTAACCCAAAAAAAACCCAACAGATCTGCTTCCACACGGCGTGTTGGCGTCGTGAAGTAGTTCCTCACCGTTCGGACCTCCAGCCAGCGGTTGGCAGCGGACAGGAACAGGTAGGCCGTGTTGTTGGTGTCCGTGAGCTCGAGCATGCGCTGTTTGAAACGAGCCTCGTGCCTGAAACAAAACGTCTTTATGACTCTCTGAATCTCTGCCGCTTTAATTCCTCCATAAACAAACGTTCGAATCAAAGAGTGTTACGACCAGATAAGGGGTATGAGAAGGAAGTAACATAAAACCAGATTTTAAGGTTATTAAACAAAAGGATTTTATTAAACGAAAGTTTTAAGATTGTTTTAACAAAAGGAGGTGAGGCAAAAGGGAACGAAGGGCGAGCAATTGCTGATTAAACGAACAAACAAATATAACCAAAAGAGAACTCTAAACAGAGCCTATAATATCTAAGTAGAAAACCAAAACGAGAAAGAAAAACCTCACTAACTAGGTCTACTAGTAGATAACAAAACACACATCAAAACAGCACTTCTGGACTAATGGGGCTAACAGAAACAGTCTACGTGCAATCAGTAGATTAACTAAACTAAACCCTGCCCCGTCCCAATAAACCAAACAAAACCTCCGGTTACAAAACAAACAAACGAGTATCCTCAGATACATACGAAGCACAATCGAAACGAACGAGTATCATTAGATACATACGAGGCGAGCTAACAAAATCACAACACACGTGAAAGCCGCCCCGATGCTTGTGCTGCTGCAGTTTAAATGCAGCCGACGCTGCTGCCAGGGCGCTCTCATTGGCGGCGTGGGGAATACGCCGCACCAATCCGGTCCCCTGCACCTGACGAGGATGTTGTCTCCGCCTTCTTCAGGTTCAGCCCAATCAGGGACCGGCACCTGCACACCAGAATTTACCTAAAGGGAAACACTGTACACACATATGCTGGGGCAAAACGGCGGCAGCCGTAACACCCCTCCCCTTAAGACAAAAAATATATCTTTTTTTTGTTAAACACAAAATCACTTTTTTTTCCACTCCGGAAACGAGACGACATGTCCTAAGCCTGAAAAAACACCTTCCTAAATCAGGTATTATCTAAATTGCAGGCACACTTAACTACAAACATGGACAGACAAATAACCGAAGCCACTACCGATAAGAAAGGCTGAAGGTGCCAACAAAACCCTAATTCGGCCTGGCTTTCATGCATGCCTGGGCCGATGGTGTGCACCTTAATCACATTGAACACCCCGAACACAAGCATAACAAAAGCAGACAAAACACAACCAAATATCGTGTGCCCGGCGAGCCAGCGGGCACGAGGTGCCATAAGAGGCACATCCAACTTGGTGGGACGCACCACCTCTGCGTCTCTCTCGCACCGAGATGGGGCTGAAGTTGCTTCATCTCCTGCCACATCATTTTCCACCTGCTGAGCTATATCCACCTTTCTGGGTGGTGACTGACTCCGAAGTCCCTGCTGCTGTTGTTTCCTTTTTAACTTTAAGCAGTTCGCTATGATGTGCCCCGGCTTACGGCAATAGAAACAGTTTCGGCCCTGTTTCTTGGGACCTGGTCTCTCCGATACTCTATTCGGCCGGGGCGGTGTAGCGCGCGCCAACACCACTGGGGCAGATGAGTATACCGTTTCACCGGTTAACACGAACTCATCTGCTATCATAGCAGCGGACGACAGCGACACTACCTTCTGTTCGTTTAAATAAACCACAATGCGCTCTGGCAGACATTTCTTAAATTCTTCCAACATAATTAACTCCTGTAGGGAAGTTAAATCGCTGGCCTTGGAAGCGGCTGTCCATCTGTCAAAGAGTCTGCTCTTCTCATGAGCAAACTCTACGAATGACTGATCACTTGATTTTTGGAGCTCTCTAAATTGTAGACGGTAGGCTTCCGGGACCAACTCGTACGCTCTCAAAATTGCAGTTTTCACCACGACATAATCTAAGCTCTCTTCTAAAGAGAGCGCCGACATAACCTCCTGTGCTTTGCCATTTAATTTACATTGAAGCAGCAGTGGCCAAACCTCAACCGGCCACTGCAGCACAGAGGCTATGCGCTCGAATACAACAAAATAGCTGTCCACTTCAGACTCTCGAAACAGAGGCACTAAATCAATATGCTTACCAATATCAAATGGACTAGGTGAACTGGTGGAGGGAGGGGACGTACCTGGGGTGGCACCGGCAGAGTCACGCAGCGCGCGCGCCTCCAGCTCCAGCTGACGCAGCCTCACGGCTTTGTCAGCCTCGATTTCCAGCTTTCTTATCTCCAGCTGGTACTGCCGTTGTGTCTGTCTCTCCTGGGCCTCTAGCTGCAGACGGGCAATGCGAACTCTCGCTCTTGCACCGTCTCTAGACCCTGAACTATCCGGGGAGAGAGGACCATAACAAGGCAGGGTGTGCGGCGTCTCAAGCCGCGCACCTACCCCCGTCTCTCCTCCTCCGGCAGCCACAGCACCCCGAGGCTCAGCCTCAGGCTTCGGGCCACCCTCGTCACTGAGGGCGCCCTCCTCAGACACAGCACGTCCGTCTGTTTCGGTTGCCACCAGGACACCCAACTCCACCAATTTACCGACTAATAGAGCCTTGAGCTCTTTCTTAACTAATTGCCTCTCATAAGGGAGACCAAAGTGGAGCGCTATCCGTGCCAAATCATGCTTTCTACATTTATCAATACCGCTGAGCGACGGGTTGGCCACAAACGCCTCCATACAAAATGTCGTAATTTTCAACAAAATCACAAACACAACAATCTGAAAAATTTCAAATAATATTTACCTTTCGTTTCTCGGGTAGGTTAAATTTATCCCGGACGAGCCCCCATTTATGTTACGACCAGATAAGGGGTATGAGAAGGAAGTAACATAAAACCAGATTTTAAGGTTATTAAACAAAAGGATTTTATTAAACGAAAGTTTTAAGATTGTTTTAACAAAAGGAGGTGAGGCAAAAGGGAACGAAGGGCGAGCAATTGCTGATTAAACGAACAAACAAATATAACCAAAAGAGAACTCTAAACAGAGCCTATAATATCTAAGTAGAAAACCAAAACGAGAAAGAAAAACCTCACTAACTAGGTCTACTAGTAGATAACAAAACACACATCAAAACAGCACTTCTGGACTAATGGGGCTAACAGAAACAGTCTACGTGCAATCAGTAGATTAACTAAACTAAACCCTGCCCCGTCCCAATAAACCAAACAAAACCTCCGGTTACAAAACAAACAAACGAGTATCCTCAGATACATACGAAGCACAATCGAAACGAACGAGTATCATTAGATACATACGAGGCGAGCTAACAAAATCACAACACACGTGAAAGCCGCCCCGATGCTTGTGCTGCTGCAGTTTAAATGCAGCCGACGCTGCTGCCAGGGCGCTCTCATTGGCGGCGTGGGGAATACGCCGCACCAATCCGGTCCCCTGCACCTGACGAGGATGTTGTCTCCGCCTTCTTCAGGTTCAGCCCAATCAGGGACCGGCACCTGCACACCAGAATTTACCTAAAGGGAAACACTGTACACACATATGCTGGGGCAAAACGGCGGCAGCCGTAACAAAGAGCAAAGCCGGCTGAGCCCGTATCCGATCTCCAGGTTTCATCGTGGTCGTCATCTGCAGGCTGTTGTAAATTATTGCCATCCAAACCAGACTCGGTTTGGAGGGAGACCAGAAGGATAATGATAATGGGAACTATCAGACGATTGCCAAGAATCTGTCACCAGATTGACTGTTTCTGCATGTGTGTGTGTGTGTTTGTATATTTCTGTGTGTGTGTGTGTGTGTGTGCGAGGAAGAGGAAGTCCACAGGGAGGATGGAAGAAAAAAAGCGTGAGAGCTGTTTAATGTTGGATTATACCGACGATGGGAACGAGGGTGAAGACAGAAATACAAGACGATGCTGCTGCTGCTGCTGCTGCTGCCTCCACCAACACAACTACAACTGCAGCAGCTACAGCCGAAGCGTCTGTCAGTGCAGTGACTCATGTTACATCTGCAACTACTGCTGCAACAGGGATCGACCCCCGAGTGGCCCAGCAAACAGAAACATGACATTTTTGAACGGAAGTAGCTCATGAGCGAGCGTCAGGCTCCTCAGCTGTATCTGTCAAACAGAGCTCAGAGTTGCACATGACGCAGCAGGATGTTTGAGGATGAAGCCCGGCGGCGTTCGGATCTTTTTACAAAAACGCCATGTTCTCTGCGAGCGCTGAAACTTAAAATAAACAGAAAGCAGCGAGTATCTCCACGGCGAGATTTCCGAGGGATCACGGCAGCTTCTCGTCCATCCACAGACTCAGAAATGCTGAAATAAATCACCGAAACCGAATTATAAGAACTGAAATTATCAGGGCTCCTTGGCCGCGTGCACCCCGAGCTTTAAGGCTGAGTCTTTGCTGCAGCAGGCCGGGTTTAACTCTCTCTCTTCCCTGTCTGTGTGAAGCTGTCAGTTTCTAATAAAGGCTAAAAAGCGATTTAAAAATTGAGAGTCCTCTGATACTGCACAGCTCTGCATATACACTCGTACATTTCCTGAGTAACTCAATAGTCCTGATGTAGTTTGTTTTCGTGTTTACACTCAGTTACAGTAAGGAGTGAACTGAGATGAGTTTAAGGGTCAGGGACACGCAGAGGTCACGTTAGTGAGGTTTAAAGCATCAGTAAATAAACTCTGTCACATGTATGCAGCTAAAAACCTGGACGTCGTACTAGATGATCGTCTTTCCTTCTCCGTAGCGAGGTCATGTCGCTATGCTCTGTACAATATTAGGAAAATCAGACCGGACCTGACCCAACATGCCGCTCAGCTCCTGATTCAGGCTACAGTCAGCTCCCGCCTCGATTATTGTAACTCGCTCCTGTCCGGCCTACCTGCCTGTGCGATCAAACCTTTGCAAATGGTCCAGAATGCTGCAGCGTGACTGGTTTTCAATCAACCTAAAAGGTCACATGTCACCCCACTCTTCAGCGACCTGCACTGGCTGCCTGTAGCTGCCAGAGTTAAACACAAAGCTCTGACGCTAGCCTACAAAACCACCTCAGGATCTGCCCCTGCCTATCTCCGAGTCTTACTAAAGGCTCACGTAATGTGTCCACTTTAGTGTGTGTGTACCTGAACGCTCTGATAGTGGTGAGACCTTCCGCGGTCTCAGAGAAGTGACAGAGCAGAGGAAGCTGTGTGGAGTCATCGAGATCCTGAAGGTCCCTGAGAAAGAGAGAGAGAGAGACACGACCCCTCGTGATTGAATATATCTTTGTCAGGGTTCCCACACCTTTTTCATGAACAAATTCAAGCACTTTTCAAGCACCTTCAAGCACCAGCTTTTCCATTTTTCCAGCACCTTTAAATAGGTAGCCTACTAGTTGTGTTTGCCATGATGGTCATGGGAAGCGCAGCGGTGCCACTGTATGGCATAATAATATGGGTCTAATTAGCATTATTTCATATGGTGGTAGATTGACTGTTTTGATTTTTAACTAATTGTGAAATTTCAAGCATTTTCAAGCACTTCACAAAAAATTAAAGCGTTTTCACAACCTTGAAAACACTGAATTGAAATTCAAGCATTTTCAAGGAATTCAAGCACCCGTGGGAACCCTGGTTTGTGCATGAAGAAGAACGTCGTGCTGAGACGCCGCGGACTCACTTGGACGCCACCCGGAAGTACTTCTGGATGAAGTAGAAGGCGACCGCCAGAGGAACCAGGGCGATGAGGAAGATGGGAGTGATGGAGGAGATGACGCCGATGGCCGACAGGCAGAGCAGCGTGGACCTCGTCAGCGACTCCAGCGTCGGAGGAATGTGCTGAGAGAAGAATGAGACGATGGAGATTTGAATTAACACGACCCGCCACGCTGTTAATGATCCTGACGTGAGGTGACGTGTGCTGACCTGGTCTATGATGTTGGTATCAGCTGAGAATCTGTTGAGGATCTGACCCAGAGGGGTGATGTCGAAGAACCTGAGGAAAGAAAACAGGTCTGACAACCTACGTCTGAACCGTGAACGTGAGAGAACGCGGAGCTTCTATCTCTGCGTGAACTCGACGCGCGGACTCGTCGAGCGTCGTTACCTGATGGGGGCGTGGATGATCTTGTTGAGCAGGTTGTGGTGAAGGTTGGTGGCTGCGGAAAGACCCAGAAACTCGACGGTGAGAGAGGTGATGAGGCACAGCGTGATACCGGCTGCACACAGGATGATGAACACCGGCAGATGGTACGAGTCGGCCTGCGGGTTTTAAAAAACAACATCAGTCTCCATAAGTCCCCATGTCCAAATGTCCAACTTAAACAGTCGGCACAGTGTGAGGGATCTTCTACCTCGGCGTCTCCGTCACCGGGCGTGGGCTGCGTGCCGTTGCCTCTGTAAGTCTGGTTGGTTTTGTAGGAAGTCCACAGAGCCAGCCAGTAGTCGATGGCGACGATGACGGAGTGTTTGAGGAGTTTGGAGGACACCATGAGGAAGACCATGAAGAAGCCGCCGGACGACAGGTAACACCAGCACACCTGGAGGAGATGACGGAGCAGCGGACGGAAGGAATCGGTCACAAGTTTCTAATAAAATAATTCATTTTTTAATCTTGTGCTGACGGATGATTACCCTCCATGGGATCTTTGATCTTCTGTTAGTGGTCGTGGACATGTTGTCATCATCTTCCTCCTCCTCTTCTTCCTCTGACAGGATGAAAATCAGGTTGAACATCCTCCCTACAAAGAAAGCTTCATATCTGAGGAGCGGTGAGTCCGTTACCTTCGTCCTCGTCGTCCACCTGGTTCTTGGCCTCTCTGGAGTAGAAAGCTCTCCTCAGCGTTTTCCTCTCTAGCGTCGTTTGACTGTCCTGCTGTATGTCCTGCATGTAAAGAGACAAAGCGTAAGAATAATCGTGACGCAGCTCGGGTATGAACGCAGGATGACGTCTCGCCACCTTCTCCAGCTCCTGGTCTTGTCTGTTCATCAGCGTCTTCCAGTGATCGTAAAGCTCGACGTCGTGAGTCTGAATGTCCTTCAGGGTTCCCTCCCTCAGGACGGAGCCGTCCTTCATCGCGATGATCTGAAGAAGAAAAACAGATGTTCAGGTGAGCTCGACGAGATCTGGTTCATCTACTTTAAGCTTGTCAGTGTGTCATTACCCAGTCTGCATGTATGAGGTACTGCAGTTTATGCGTGACCAGGACCACGGTCCGTTTATCGTCCTGCAGGAACTTGAGGATCCCCTCCTGCATCAGGTGATCGCTGAGGTGGATGTCCAGCGCGGAGAAGGGGTCGTCCTGCGAGACGAACGAGACGAACATCACTAACGAACAAACGTGTGATCAGAAATGACGTGACGGCTCGTTCTAAGGTGACATTTTATAAAACCTGTTTTTATTTCCTGCAGACAGACGCCTCTAAATCTGAGACAGCTCGTGTAACTTCTCTAGAAATCCATCAGTGAAACTGTTGATGATATTATGTTGACACATAAATCTTATTGCTACATTATTGTCTCTCTACCCGGGTGTGTCGGCGCTATACAGAGTGTTCTATAGTCCGATAATGGAGCTGTGTGTTTTACGATGACGCATTTTTGAATCCAGAGATCAGATATGGAAGCAGAGAGCAGCTCACAGCGAAACGGCGTTAATTAAAGAAAACATTCCCTCCTCGTTTTTTTATTTTTTTTTACAAATGACACACAGACATTACGCAGCGTGATGCGTGCGTGAAGGAATGCCGCTGATAGCTCTTAATGCGGATCGTGAGCCCGATAAGCGGCTGACGCTCGGCTCGCCGTGGAAACGGAAAGATAAACACATGACGGCACGGCAGAGAGAGAAGACGCCTCCTCATACGTTAATCTAATTCAGCTATAAACAACAAAAAAGTCGGGGAAAGTATCGAGATAGAAATCAGAAAATTGCCCTCGATATAAACTCTCGTTATCGTCCGTGTTATTGTCAGAGATGTATAGTAACAAAGTGGAACTACTTAAGTACTAAAATGCAGTATCTGTACTTTTTTGGAGTATTATTTTTTTCTTTTACTGCACTACATATTTTTGATGAGTTTAATACTTTTACTCGGATACATTTTCCATGTGCTGAGTCGTTACTCGTTACTATTGTAGCGTCCAGCCGGACACGTGATGAATGACGAGGCGATATTGAACAAACTGCATTTATTGCTGAACGGTTTGGTTCCAGGACTCGGTGACTGTCGGCCGGAACCACGACAAAAAACCAACTGAACAGTCCCGGCCTCACATCAACCTCGCTCGTGCGCCGTACGTCACACACCTGACTCACCCAGGTGCGCTCTCTCACCTGCTGCCCCGCCCCCTCGCTCTGCATTCATTCAGACGCATTCACAGACCATGGGAAATCACAGAACTCTACCATGTACATTGTAACACTGTAACATTAGAAGTTGTGCCTTAATAAATATTTGAAATTATATAAACAACAGTACTTGTACTTTTACTTTTACTTTCAGTAGTTGACCAGCATTTTTTTTTTACATACTTCTACTTGCAATACCTAAGTACAAAACATTTTGAATACTTTAGTACTTTTACTTAAGTATGGTGTTTAAAGAACACTTCAACTTCTACTCAAGTCAGTTTTTTGATATAGCACTTGTACTTCTACTCCACTCCATTACTCCAGTACTTTATACATCTCTGTTGTTATTGTACCGACGTCTGCACGAGCTCACCAAGAAGACGATGTTGGTGTTCTGGTAGAGAGCTCGGGCCACGCAGATTCTCTGTCGCTGACCTCCGCTCAGGTTGATGCCCTGAATCACAGACAACGACAAAACAGATCACCAAAAAAAGAAATACAGAAGAACGTCAGGAGCCGTGTTTCCATCCTGATGTGTCACAGATTTCAAAAGAACTTCGTGTAATTTGTTTTTTGCTTGCCGGAGGATGGTGACAGCAGATCATCAGTTAATAAAAGAAATAAAAATAACAACCACCAGTTTGCTCGGTTTGTTGCAAATATTCGTACTTACGCCACGTAAAAGAGGCTCACGCACACGACAGTTACTTCAATAACTTCAGACTCGATAGCTGACGATCATTTTCAAACAGTGAGTGTTTGCGAAAATCAAGAGTCGATTCACGAGATGAGCAGCAGGAGGAGCTCGACACTTGTGTTTGTTTCACACGTTAACGTGAGGAGGGTCAGATCCATGTGGAGCCGTGAGATCAGTCACGTGACTTTCCTCAATAATTCAAAATGCATCGTAACACGTTAATGGAAACACGACTGCTCCAACCACATGAATAATCAGAACTGTTCATTAAGTAATAAATAATAAACGTGCGTACTCGCTCTCCAATCTCAGTCTGGTCTCCAAACGGCAGCAGGTCGATGTCGGGCTGCAGAGAGCAGGCGTCGATCACGGCCTTGTACCTGAGTGAAACAACATGACGCCATGAGGACGGACAGACCGACGCTGGAACATCCAAATCTGTGATGGTTTCTACCTCTGTTTGTTGAACGGGCTGCCGAACGTGATGTTTTCCTCCACCGTGGCGTTGAGCAGCCAGGACTTCTGGGTAGCGTAGGCCACGGAGTATCTGTTCTTGCTGGGTGAATTATGGGAAACAGAGGCAGACGGACAGGTGAGGACCGAAAGTCCTGAAGTCATAAAGCTGCAAAGAGCAGGAGGACTGATCCGTTTCATAGAGCGTCGGGAAATCAGAAGAAATAAACGACTCAGTATCAAACTGAGACTGTGTAATAACCAGTTAATAATCTAATTCTAGTACGCTTAATTATAAAATACAATGATTTCTTAAGAAAATAAGAATTTATTTTATATTTAATAAATTAAAAAGTATCAACCTCCTCTGCATTTTTACACTTTATGTAAATATATAATTACCAGGATCTATATAATTTTGATAAGATGTACTACATAACTAAAGAATGAGTGAGATATCAAAGATCCTGCATGCTGGAGATGCAAAGAAATATAGATCCTGGGAAACAACTCAGTTCATCTATTTTATGTTTCAGTCTCTAAATATTTCATCTTTTATAAACCGGATCATAAAATCTTTAATCTTTTGTTTTGTTTCATCAGATCAGTGCTCCTGTTCTAACCGGCTTTATTAACGCGACACCCAAACATCGAGAAAAAAAAAAAAAGGAGGATGAGAGGGAGGATTATTTTTCTGTCAAACTCCACGACAACATGAAAGATATTTTGTCAGATATGAGTATTATGGATCATGGATCGGGTTAATGATGAGCTGCAGGATAATCAACAACAACACAAACACCAGCTGCAGCGACACAAACAGAAAAACATCAACAATAAATACAAACATCGACAAGGACGACAACGACGGCAGCATCTGCTGGGAGTCTGAGAATATATAAATATGTCAAATCTGATCATTATGTGAATTATGTCTACAGAATCAGGTTTATTTTGTATTCTGTGTGAAGTAATCTATTACAGAATTACTTTAATACAACCTGTACCTGTTACAAACAGAAATATGTGATATAAAAACAACTGTGTTGTCACAAATATCTTTACATAAAAACACATCTACATGAATAATCTCCCCCTGGGATTATTAAAGTATTTCTGATTCTGAATATATATTTAAATTTAAATTTTAGCTATATTAGCAGATCGTGTCTGAGTTGTGACTCCCAACATTAAAAGCTCAAACCACACGAAGGATCACGTGACACGAAATCAAATATCAGCTCGATGGAAGAAGATACAGTTTGACACACGGTAACACTGTGACGGCTGACAGCAGTTGTTCCTGAACACACGCACACATGCACGCACACACACACACACACGCACACACACACACACACACACACACGCACGCACACACACACATACACACACACACACACACACACACACACTCTTGTTTATCCAGCTCTGAAGTTTCTTAGCGACCAAAATACTAAAACTTGAAAAAGTGTGAACGTGACGGAGAGCAGAGTCACGTCAAACACTTTGTTGTTTAACAACATTATTTTTGTATAATTTTGGTTTATTGCTTAAGAGGTGACTTTGCTGATATTTTAATTACAAAAAATATATATATTATTGGGGTGTTTACAGTTTTTTCTGATGGCTTAAACACTTACATGGATTCTTATAGCACAATTTCTAAAACTATTAATATGTATCACAAAACCCTTCACCGAGTTTGCAAAACTGAAAGCACAAACATTGCTTTGCACTTAGTTTGCAATTTCGTAACACACACTTTGTATATGTGAAAATACAATTCACTGCACAGGACTCCTTTTGCAAAACTGTAAACACAGCTCCACTGCTTTACACTCAATTTCCAGATGATCTACACACGCCTATCAAAACTATACATATTTATGGCTATTTTTTACACAATTCTGCCAACTGTCAGGCCACACTTTCACATGTGAAAACTATTATTTATAATTACTTCACTTTGCATGCGGAGACATTGACCAGGTGTCATGTCAGGTCTGGATACGACACTCCAGGAGATATTTTCCCCGGTGCCTAGCAATGGAAGACATTGCATGTGATGTGGACGAGATTTTGTGGCCAGACCCAGTAAGAAGACAAGACTGATTTTTTTCCCTCAATGATTGTCATTTTATGTTTTTTTTTTTTTGTGTGCCTTGACCTGAAAAACACACTTTATGTTTACGTATTTGGATGTGTGTGAATAAATATCCATTCACTTTGACCCCTGTGTGTTACTGTAAAAGGTACTGAAAACCGATATGCCCTGCACACAGGATAAGCAAAAGCTAAATGAGTTTTTCATTGTTACTGTCAGTGTGCAGTGGCTGCTTTGTGTGCTTACTGATATTATGAGTTGTGTGCACCGTCGGATACAAAAATAACTTTTTTTAAAAGAGTGTGAACAGTTTAGCAAAATGTGCTTATGCAACAGTACAAAAACATGCTTTTGCAAGTGATCTACTGTGTTTTGCTATTTGTGTGAAAGGTTTTGCGATTTGTGTGTAGAGTTTTGCAAAAAAAAGCCAAAAGTTTCAAAAATTGCGTCTTAGCTATCAGAAAAAACTGTAATGTCTATGACTGCTAGAGTTTCTCAGTTTGATAATACTGAAAGTTAAGGAAGTCAAAAGATGCCAGCTCTCTCTGATTATCGGAGACTCTACACATGTTTTTGTCTGTCAGTTCTTTCTCTGGCTTATTAAGTGCGTTGATACATATTGATTGGTAATTAATTAGTACTTGATTGTATTGTTACAGACCACGTAAATAAATAAATCAAATTTAAATCGAGACACACCTGAAAGGCTAAAAAACACAAACTTTTCTGATATGAATTGTTCGTTATTATTAAGATTATTCTCTTTTGCAATGTGTTTTTATATTTTAACTGTTGTTTAAACTGTCTGCTGCTTTGGAAAACATTTATTTTCATTAGATTATTATTAGAAAGCTTGAAAAAAAATATTAAAATGGTTAAAAACTTAATAAACGAATAGAAAGAGATGCGGTATGTATGTGTCCATGAACAACAACAGCCTCAAACACGACATGAAGACACAGGAAATGAAGTTAAGTAAATCAGGTGAAAGAAGAAGACGTGAACGACGAGAGGTCAGAGGGTCACTTCACATCTGAAACAGGAAGAAGAGCGTGTGTATACCTCCTGATGTCTTCATCAGACTCGTCTGTCTCTGACCAACTGTCAAAACCACGTCATGGTGTTAGAACGAGACAACTGCGCGTACATTTGTGTGTTTGTGAGTGGAAAATGCGTCAGAGAGGACGAGAAGACGAGAGGACAGAGAGAGAGAGACATGGACAGAGAGACAAACGAGAAAAATGGAAGAGACGTGGGACGTGTTTTTGTGCCAAACCCCTGATAATGAAGACGTGATGTTTTTCCTGTCAGCTGTTAATCCAATTAACCATCCCACCCAGAGAAGAAGATCCATGTAAGTGATGCGGTCATTGTGATAATTAGGTTTTAGCACGAGGGTGTGACTTCGTCCTGGGTCAGAGGATTAAATATATTCAGTAGGACTTCACAGAACGATCCAACGTGTAGATTAAGAGTTAAATTATGAACAAACACGGGGCACAGCTTTGACTTCTGAAAATAAACTCGTCTTTCAGCGACCAGAAAAAAACATATGCTTCCTTTACAGAAGAGGTTTGAGGCTGTTCAGGTTAAAGATGGACTAACAGTATTTAAATAACTATATTTAAGCATAACACGACACTTTAAAACGCCACTGTGGTAAATATGTCCAGCTGTACTCGAGTATTTGTTCTGATTTGGCTTCCTGTGTCCTCGTCTTCTTCACCTTAGTCAGTACATCCATAGAGGCAGCTCCTGTTCTGGCATGACACTGGCTTCCCTCCCCCACCTCAACTCTCTGAGATCAACCCAAACAAGGTTAAACTTGATACTGTGTTTTTTATTTTTCTGGTCGCTGTAAGTCCCGAGGTTATCTTCTGTCTAATTATTGGTTTGTTTATTGTCTAAATATTATTACCGTATTCTCCGGACTATAAGTCACAACTTTTTTCCCCACGATTTGAACCGTGCGGCTTAAACAAAGACGCGGCTTTTCCTTCAGTCAGTGCAAAGAAGAACAAGCTACTTTTTATTTAGCATGTGCAACACGCACGACGAATTATAAACAGAAATGGAAAAAAACACGAAGGAGTTCGTATGATGCAGCTTTTTAACTTGAAGGTGATCAATCTGACTATCCAGAGCTGCTGCACGTAAGCTTGGCGTTAATGAATCCATGGTGAGACGTTGGAGACGGCAGCGGGAATATAAATAAACTTTTACGGTACAAAATCTTTCTGTGTATCCGGTAAATATCTAATTTCTCAACCTGGATATCTGCGGCTTATAGTCTGGTGCGGCTTATATATGTAATTTTTACGGCTTATACTCGGGTGCGCCCTATAGTCCGGAAAATCTGGTATATTATTACAGATATGTAGCTACAGTCTACATGTCTACGTTGTCATCACTTACTGGCTACATTGACCTGGTCAATGTAAAAAAACTTCTGGGTGTGACCTAATTAAAATGTCCGTCTGTCTGTCTGTTAAACATTTCACTACAGGTGGTTTAAACTAGTTATTAAACCAATTAAACAAATCAGCTACATGGATATAAGGATAAGTGTGAATGTTTCTGGAATGTGTGAATGTTTCAGAAAGACGAGACCGGAGAGGGGAAAGTACCTGATGATCCCTTCGTGGGCCATCTCACAATCAGGCGGCCTGATGTGGCAAGAAGGCAGGAGGTAAAGAGACACACACACACACACACACACACACACTGTAAAGGTTAGTGTATCCACAGGTGATCCACTGAGCGTGGAATGTAAAAAGCAGATAAAGAAGAGACGTCTGATAGAAATTCAGACTTCCTGTAAGAAAGAACAAACAGAACAGAAGCTGAAGAAATGTCACAGGAAGGTTTCTGAGGTGACGTGTGCAGCGAGGTGTGAACACAACGTCAGAGTTTCTACAAATGTTTTCTAAAAACTACTAAAGCTCATCTACAAAAATCTGTAAAGATGTAAAGGCCTGAAGCTGAATGACACCTAGTTGCTCAAACAAACCACCTGTAACCACACCCACCTGTCAATCAAAGCGTCCACGCTCTTAATCCTGCATAACTTTAATCCTTAATATAATGTGAACAGGTGAGTTGTATATAAATTCACCCTCAGTACAGTTGTCATGAACGGGGAAATTAGCTACAGAGACCAAAACTGTTTTTTGTACCAGGCTGTAAACATGTTTATTTCTGCTGTGAAACATGGGGACTTATGGAGACTGACTCACTTCTGAAACCAGTCTCAAGTGGACGTTAGAGGAACTGCAGCTTTGGGCTTCACTTGACAGAAATGGAGGTTGCCACTTTGGTTTTTACCTTTAGGGCTTTTACCAGGAAAAGTTTGAGAATCACTGCTCGTCTTATTTTCGGTACTACTCATAGAACCAAGTAACTAAAGGTTGATTTGTATCCATCAAAAACTGGCAGCTGATGTCATTAATAAGAGGTTTTATTAGTGTGACAAGATGAAACCAGTCAAAATAATCTGACAATTCTGATATGAATTGCTCGTTATTATTAAGATTATGCTCTTTTGCAATGAGTTTCTATATTTTAACTGTTGTTTAAACTGTCTGCTGCTTCGGAAAACATTTATTTTCATTAGATTATTATAGGAAAGCTAAAATAAATGGTTAAAAAACACCATTAAACTTAATAAACGGATGTAAAGAGATGCGGTATGTATGTGTCGGTACTACTAGTCAAAATAATCTGACAAACTGCGGTAAAATGGTTTTGAAGAGTCTGTGATGGTTACAGCTGAAATCAGTGAAGTAAGAGGAGGAGGGAGGTCGGCTTGTCGTGGTGAATAATAAATCAAAGCGATAGTAGGAGTCACTGTTGATGGCTCATCGCTCTCCATCACAATAAAATTACTTCCACTGCGAGAATATCGACGTATCTCCTCATCGTTACTACATCACTACTCTCTGGTGTCTCGTTACTTCAATGACTCTCTCTCTGTCAAACAATAATTTCACAATAAAAGCCTCTTTAGTGTAATTTAACACCCCTCCACATGTTAGCCCGAGGACTGTCCCTTTAAAATGTGGCGAGATATAACCATAAAAATCTCATTTTATTAGAGCCACCAGAGCAGAAAATGAAATCATACTTGGAACCTGATCCTCCACACTTGATGCTAACGGACACAAACAAGATCATATTAATTTACATGTAAATAACATCATAACTTATACTGTTACTGCGAAGCGCTGACCTCACATCGAGCAATTACTTCACGACATAAAAAGATGCGCAGCGTGTAATGAGATCTATTCTTGTAAACACCAGAAAATAAATACAATTATTTGTATGCTCTGTCGGAAATGTTTTACTGCTCGGTTAAACCAAAAAAAAAATTATTTTGCAGGACAAAGGAAAGATATGATATGTACATGTACAGTAAGATGCTGTAACGTCTTACTTGCTCCAGTAGACTCTCCCGTCGATGGTCTGCATCTCGCCGAGCATCGCCAGCAGCAGGGAGGATTTCCCACAACCCACCTGACCCACGATCATTGTCAGCTGACCTGAGCAGACAGAAAGGTCACCGTATTATTTACGTACTTATTTTAGCGCTTTAATGTCATCCACAGACAGTATACACTATATGATGGGTACATACATACATCTAAGCCTGATTCAAATTGGACTTTAAATTGGAAGAAATATACATTTAAATTTATTCTAAGATCTAATTATACTGAAGTTAGAAAATATTGCATAGATCATTTTAAAAAGTGATGATGTAGAGGTGAGCAAAGTGACGTAAAATCGTGAAATCTACTTTTCAGGTGAATGTCTCCTTCACATAAACTCATTGAACTGGACAGCTATGCTGATTGGACAATTTACTTCATGCAGTTAGACAACAATTAAATTGTAAGTTGTAAAAAGTGTCATTTTTTAAATATCTTTGGGCTCCTGTTTACTACTTCAAATCAAACCTGTGTATCTTTATCGCAACATTGTATTTTAATGGTGCAAATGGAAAAATTCATTGGTTATTTCAAGCCTGGCTGCAGTCTGAACTGAAAAAGATCACAATTTAATAGATTATTTATTTTTTTTTTTTTTGGGGGGGTGGGGCCGGATCCTCCACCTCTACGATAACGTCAAGTTCAAATTCATGCGGAAAGCTGACAGGTTGACAAATGCACGTTGGGGTCGTGAGAATTTTGCAACCTAACAGCGAGGTCACAGGTCTCTACAACAACACAATGCTTAATAATCTGATGAAAGTTTGAGGTGACGACAAGTCATTTTTCTACTTACTTATTCCCCTGAATTTAACCATCAACACTACATGCCTAAAGTCAACGCTAGACCTAAGTCTAACTTACTCTTAAACCAAGTCCCAGCATTAAAATAGACCAGTGAAAATGTCCTCACACACTCTAACTCTGAGTGACTAGATTACACCAGCTCTTGGCACAACAACAAATCCTGTTTGTCTTAGTAGTAGCATGACTCGGATAGCAGGGAAGTCACTTCCCAGGGGAAGCTGCGAGTGTGTGTGTGTGTGTGTGTGTGTGTGTGTGTGTGTGTGTGTGTGTGTGTGTGTGTGTGTGTGAGATATACTAAACGGTCCATCTGTTGAACATGACCTGGTCTCCTGACACTTGGTATTTCAGTGACATCCCTGCAGCATTACTGTAACACTCTTGACGGCGTGTTTCATTCTGACAGTGCGTTCTTACAGCGTGAGCATAAATTTCACCTGACGGAGCTGAAACTGAATTAAAACAAATGCCTCCATATCCAGGCTGATTTAAAACCCATTAATCTAATAAGATTCACAGGCAGCAGTATTGTGGTTTCACTGTGTAGCTCATATTTATGCTGTCTGACTATTCTGTCCAGTTCACTTTGGGGTACAAGTCAGACAGCATGAGCTTCAAAGATATCACATAGTCATACATGCATAACAGTAAATGCTAAATTTGCATATAAACCGCACCTGAACCTGTAAATACTGAGTTTAAGTGGTGAATGTCACATGGGACGGTCGATACCTGTGGGGATGCGGATGTTGATGTCCGACAGCGTGGACAGGTTGTTTCCCCAGGTGAAGAATCCATTCATCACCTGGACAAAAACACAGATATAAAATAAAAATGACCACAGCTGATGCCGTAGATTCATTTATTCTCTGCAGTAAACAGTCATTGAGCAAGACATGACTACGTGTTGTTTTCTTGTTCATGTGTACGTGTCCTGACCCCGAGTTTAAGAAACTTTGAGTTCACTGGTGTGAAAGCTGCTGCAGATATCTGTATTGCACAATGAAGGACATGCTGTGCTGTGGTATGTGGGATAACTGATAATGACAAAAGTCGTCCTGTAACTTTTTTTGTCAGGAGAGGCTGTCTGAGGATCTCCACCAAAGACCTGATCCACGCTCACTTCTGTATTTAAGAGGGTGAATGGTAGAATAATCACAAGGGCTGAATCAAAAATCAAACCAAGCCCAGTCACCCAAAGAACACAATACTCTCTAGCTTTAGACCCTTGATTCAGATAAGGAGAATTCCTGTTTTATTTACTAAAGATACACTCCCCCAATCTGATTTAAAGTCGCTGAATCCCCCAAAAAGTTCTTTCCAGTTTATTGTTGTTGTTTTAAACTCAGTGAAAAAATATGAACTCTCTCTAGGGTTCAAAATAACAAGATAGAAACATTTGGCTAAAAAACTAAATTTCTACGCGGATGACACCCTGATTTATATTTACATCCGATGTAGATTATGTTACGTAAATATGAATAACATGGCTGCATTAACATGTAGGTTTTTCCTTCCTATTGTTCATGCTGGCTCACTAGGACATCTAAATGGAAACCATTAGAGATTATTTCTGTCTGGTTTGTTTATGATTCTCCCTCGCCTAAACACATTTTTGAGCAGAGAGGGATTTTTTTTGTGATTGTGCTCTGTGACAAACTATATTTAAAGATATCAGCAGTTGGTATAAAACACTGGACTTCCAAAACCTTATAACAACTTGAACTAGTGTTTGGATTCTAACAAAGAAAGTCAGCCAAGAGAACTTAAACAAACTTAAACTCTGATTATTGACCATCAACATCAGATCAAATATTTGTGCCAACTTCTTCTTATATGGAGATATGATGACAATTCTAAGTAAATATTTTGTCTCAGACATTGACAATGGCTTGGGATTTCCTGAAGTATGACATTTTGTCTAAATGAAAAAAAGTAAACAAAAGTAATTCATAACAAAAAAATGGAGATCTTAGAGGAGTTGTTGGGTCAGTTTCTTTACTAGATGGTTGCAAAGTCAGTTGACGGTTGAATTCCAGCTCTACGTAGAATGTAGAACATATAAGTATCAGCATGTAAGTTAGAGATGGAAGTGTGAACCATCTTTATGAGACTCCCACTGCATTAACTGTCCCAGAGAACCATGCATCACGCCTTCATATCTAATCCCCGTTCGGTCATCTGTCACCACGCTTCCTGCTCGGACTCTGTTTACATTCCTCCCATCTGTTGCATTTATTTGTTTATTTCATGTTTATTTTAAATAAACCTTCCTCCGCTGTGCACTTCTACCCATGACACAGATCCCAAAAGGCATTTTAAGAGAGGAAAACATCTTTGTTCATTTGCAAATATTCAATAAGAGCTTATTTGTTGTTTTTAGTGGTTTAGAGAAGTCATAGCATTCAAGTCGGTCAAGTATCTCATCAGATGTGTACGGCTTCCTGTTAGGAATATATTAGTAATATTGATTTGATGTTTTGCTGTTTTGTTTGATCTTCTTATAACGGGTGAATAAAATAACAACTAGACGAGATCAGATATGATCAAAAGCAAAAGAGTGGGGAGGAAAGGAGTGCAGAAGATGGATAGATATGAAAAAAGGGGAGTGAAGCATTAAAAAGGAGGAAATGTGGGGTTACATGTGGGGTCACTGCTGAGTAATCAATGCACTGTAAAATGTCAGAAGAGTTTCACAGTGTTCACAAGCTACTTTTAATACCACACTGGATGATTTGGATGAAAACAGATTTTAAATTTGTCAGAATTGGCCACTTGTGCTTAACTGTAGCTGCCGTTAGGCTGACTCTTTCTGGACTGTGAGCTCAGAGCGGCACATAGGGGTTGTTGGTGATTACACCATTAGCACAGGAGAGGGAATGGGGATTACTAAAGCAGGGAATGCCGGTGTGGAGCAACACCAGGACCAAAGCCAACAACTGGGCTCAGAAGAAAAAAACAAAGTGTGGTGTCACCGCGACGATGAACGTCAGATCCAGACGGAGTCAGAAAAACAGACACTCCAAACACATCCAACAGCTTTGGGATGAACGGAAACATCGTCCCAGAAGAGTTCTAGCAGCAAATGAACTCCCATGATCTTGAAATCACTTGTACTTAAACGGATTAGCTGATGAATCATGCGGCGATAAGCTGACAAAGACTGTTTACTATGGAAAAGCCTGCTCGGTCTGTCTCTGTTTAATTAGCGGACCACCGTCTGGTCGGTAGCGTCACTCCGCAGGGATGAGGCAGGAAGAGCAGCCTTCACGGAGGGGCTGAGAAAATGAAGAATCACAAGGCCCTTTAAGGGACAACAAATTCTCGTGTGAATCCTACACTTCCTGCAAAGACACACACGTACGCACACACACACACACACACACACACGTCACATGTATGATTCCCTGCGCCCACAAATGACCCATGGATGTACAAACAGTGAAGATATGAACCAGCTGTCGATAGTGAAATGGATGATGGTGTGAGAGAGCAGCTCCGTCGTGTCTTTGTAACAAATGCAGAGTAGAATGATTTGTATTTTCTGATCCCATTTTACTTTTAATATAATCTATATTCATTTCTTCATTCATTCTCTGACACTGTAAACTACGGCTGTCTTTTAGCCGTGTTTCTATAAATAAAGTACGGCATTACAAAAGGTTGATAAAAACTTTTAATATCGTCTCTCATCGTCCCGTTTTCTGACCACCCACTGCTTAATCCCAATAATCACGGTACAGTTATACTAATAATAATAATTTCCTGCTTTACTTGAAATTCGTTTAAAGTTTGCGACACATTTAAATCATTTTTTTGTCATTACAACAGCCACACTGGTTACCACGCTAACTTCTGCAACTCGATATGTAGACGACTGTGACTGATTTCTTGATGAAGTGTGGGCTAGTTACGGTGGCCCTGAAGTGCAAAACACAACAGCAAATTTAAAAACACAAGAGCAAATTCAAAAACACAACAGCAAATTCAAAAACACAACAGCAAATTGAATAACACAATATTGCTATTGTGTTTTTGAATTTGCTGTTGTGTTATTTGATTAGCTATTGTGTTTTTGAATTTGCTGTTGTGTTATTTGATTTGCGACTGTTTTTGAATTTGCTGTTGTGTTGTTTTATTTGCGATTGTGTTTTTGAATTTGCTGTTGTGTTATTTGATTTGCAATTGTGTTTTTGAATTTGCTGTTCTGTTATTTGATTTGCTGTTGTGTTATTTGATTTGCAATTGTGTTTTTGAATTTGCTGTTCTGTTATTTGATTTGCTGTTGTGTTATTTGATTTGCTATTGTGTTTTTGAATTTGCTGTTCTGTTATTTGATTTGCTGTTGTGTTATTTGATTTGCTATTGTGTTTTTGAATTTGCTGTTGTGTTATTTGATTTGCTGTTGTGTTATCTGATTTGCGATTGTGTTTTTGAATTTGCTGTTGTATTATTTGATTTGCTATAGTGTTTTTAAATTTGCTGTTGTGTTTTGCACTTTAGGGCCACCGTAAATAATAATAGCTACATGGCTTAAGATGTATATTCATACAATTAAAGGGGAACAACACCCAGTTTAATAATCCACTGTGCAGTGTAACAGTTTAAACCTGCCTGCTCCTTTAAAAATCTGACATCTTCGTATAAAATCAGTAACCAATAAAAGCGACGAGCCTGTTTTATCCCGTCACTCCCTCTTCTATCTCCATTTCTATTAAACTGGCAGCTCGTGTCTCTGTACCTAAATCTGTCTATCCCCAAAGGTCTCCTTATGTTTAATCAGTAAGAGTGGAAAGTTAAAGTGCCAGGCAGCAGTGTAGAAAGCTGAGGTCATCAGTCGTGAATGTGCTGCCTCGCACAGAAAAGCCTCTTGGATCTCAATCCGTCTGACATGAAGACAAAGTTTATTACTGGTTCAAGTCCCGTCAGCTGCCACGACACCATCGACCATGGGCAGCATAAAGAAAGCCTTTAATTCTTTAGACCACAGATCGTTACATCCTTACATCTCTGATAGTTATGAGAGTTCATACTCTTTTTATTTTCTTCATCTATTCTCCAACATGTGAACTCTGACCCTGACCTTTACAGCCACATCCTCCGTCTCCGTGGGTCTCATCTGTCGCCTGGTCGGCTGCTCGTAGTTGTCCATCTGGTAGCGCATCGGCTGCTTCCTGTTGATGGCTTTAGTCTTGAGGGAGATATTGAAAAGAGAAGAGATCTGAAGTTAGCATTAACTAATAAACTCAAGACTTCTCCTGCATCCGCTCGAGTTCCCCTGGGGGAGAAGGAGTGCGGGGGTTCCCTCTGATATAAGCCGAGATAATGTTGCCCCAGAGGCTTCAGTCCCACTGCTAGCACATCGCCCTGTTCTTCTTATCCGGACACACCAAACATACAAACACACATCAGCATCTGAACTTTGATTGACTGGTGGGCGCCATCACATATGTGAAGGGACAACAGATATCTGCACCGATATCACCAAGAGTTTCTGACGTTGCTTGTCAAGGAAAGATTCAACAACCTGCAGTGTAATCCAGCACGTGACATGTTCTAATTTGCAGAACAGCCTGTTTCTAATGTCTCTTCCCTTGGATAATTATTTTAGGAGGCAGGAAGTGGTGCTTTTACATTTCTACATCATTTTAGGGGTGAATGGACGAGTTGGTAAGTTGGCTCAAGCACTGATAGCTGAGCGGGGGATACATTATGTTCCAGGAACTCAAAAGATAATTCACATCACTCGCTACAGCGTTTGATTGATTTAGTAATCTAGCCTACTTTAGCTCGCAGATATCCTGGTGAAATTCTTGCAGTTATCGTTTCCCCACTTTAAGTTTCTAATGGCTTCATGAAAGGAACGTAATGCAGTTGGCTGCAAATGGAGCTTTCACATTAAGTAATAAAAGAATCAAAAGGACGACCAGAGAGGCAGAGAAACTTCACTTGAGCCTCATGTTACTATTTGCATTCTAACAGCTTGTGTTGTCCTGATAGAAACACTTAATAAATAACATTTGAAGTAATATTCAATTATAAAAAACGACGTGTTGTGTATTTGAAAACCATTAAACCCTTATAAAAGACGAGTTTAACCACTCCAGTCCTCCCTATAATAAACATCTTTCTGCTACCAATGGTTTCTACCATTGGGTGCTACCAATGGGTGCTACCATTGGGTGCCACCATTGGGTGCTACGATTGGGTGCTACCAATGGGTGCCACCAATGGGTGCCACCAATGGGAGCTACCATTGGGTGCCACCATTGGGTGCTACGATTGGGTGCTACCAATGGGTGCCACCAATGGGTGCTACCAATGGGTGCTACCACTGGGTGCTACCATTGGGTGCCACCATTGGGTGCTACGATTGGGTGCTACCAATGGGTGCTACCATTGGGTGCCACCATTGGGTGCTACGATTGGGTGCTACCAATGGGTGCCACCAATGGGTGCTACCAATGGGTGCTACCATTGGGTGCTACCATTGGGTGCCACCATTGGGTGCTACGATTGGGTGCTACCAATGGGTGCCACCAATGGGTGCCACCAATGGGAGCTACCATTGGGTGCTACCAATGGGTGCCACCAATGGGTGCCACCAATGGGTGCCACCAATGGGAGCTACCATTGGGTGCTACCAATGGGTGCTACCATTGTGTGCTACCAATGGGTGCCAGAAATGGGTGCCACCAATGGGCGCCACCATTGGGTGCTACCACTGGGTGCTACCATTGGGTGCTACCAATGGGTGCTACCAATGGGTGCCACCATTGGGTAGCAGTTAGGCTAAACTCGAGCAATGGCTTTGACCTCTCACCTCAACATAAAATGGGTCCATTGGCTCAAGTTTATTTTTGTATTGTGTATTTGAATATTTCTGTAAACTGGGCTCTTTAACCAGTGTTGAACTGTCTAAACTGGGTCTGGAAAACTGAGACTCTTGTGGATTCAATGACCCAGATGTGTTCATATGTGATGTTAGCCCCCATAAGAGCAATCTAACTTTTTTTTTTTTTTTTAAACTTGACCTCACTGTATAAAACAACTTCTTGTGACCTCGAGGATAATCGCAACCTCATGAGGGAATTCAGAGGATGGATGGTTTTCTTATTTATACTGACAATAAGACGCTTTCTGAGCGATTCCCAGAAGAGAAGCGCTCGCCATCCGATCTCCAAGAAAATGCTATTCTTACAGAAAATCAATTCCTCGAGTTCTCTGAGGAATTTTTGAGCATTTTCATCCATTTTTAAGGGGTTAAAAATAGTTAGGTTTGCACCAGATCTGGTGGGAATGACCATCATCTACTTCTTTCATAATGTGCTGAGACCTTATACACTCTAAACTTTTATTATGTTGAAAACACAAAGTTTATTGTAGATTTAAGTCTGGAAACACTTGACACACAGTGCTACGCTGCGTCTTAAATTAATCTCCAGGTTCTCGTCCTTCATTTGATGTTTACACTTGTACGTGGTTTATATTGTTGACCAGATGTCGGCCTCTAAATGAGACTAAAAGAAGTTTATTATAGGGAGGACTGGAGTGGTTAAACACGTCTTTGCACATCAGCGTTTGGGGAGCAGTAAGCTGCCGCTAAGATGGACACACGTTACCTGGAGTAACATGGAAGGAATGCGCGCCTCGTCGTCTGGCACACTTGAAGCCATTTCTTGGCAACCTGAGTGCGCTTTGTTAACGCCGTCAGTTTTAAATACAGCATGAATCTTTGGTAGCACTTCCTGTCTGCACAGGAAATCATCTCAACACTCACCATCCCAAAGTGTTTTTTTCCAGCTTCGCACGAAATCGGCATGTCTCCGTTTCTCCAGCTGTCGTCTCCGATTTCGTCGCTCTGAAGAAACTCGCCAAGCTTCTGGACGCTGCAAACACACACACACACACACACACACAGAGTCCACGAATAAACACGATTGTGACGATACCAACACCAGAAATCTCTCAGGAGGTTCGAGTTTCTCCACACTGCTGTCGGGTTTCCTCCCGTGTTCCAGCGTCTCCTGTTTGTCTTCCTTGTTTAGTCATGTCCACAACCAGCCGGCCTCAGCAGCTAACACTCAGCACACAGATCACAGACACTCACCTGACCAGAGCTTTGACGGCGAATCTGACGACCGTGGAGAGCAGGAAGAGAGGCGTGACCAGGATGTGGAACAACGCCAGAGCGGCGAAGGCCTCAGAAGGACTGGGACCGGTTTTATTCAGGAAGTGATGCATCACAAACGTCTACGAGAAAAGAGCATCTTAAGTTTAACCATCCTCTCCCTCGTGGTCAGAAGTCCTGGTTGATATTTACAAAT
Source organism: Collichthys lucidus (assembly GCA_004119915.2). Taxonomy (NCBI): domain Eukaryota; kingdom Metazoa; phylum Chordata; class Actinopteri; family Sciaenidae; genus Collichthys; species Collichthys lucidus. The sequence continues at coordinate 3,356,797 of CM014099.1, read as the reverse complement.
CTTAGAAATTCTGAAACGTTCTTACCGCGAGGACGGCAGCGATGGGAATAGCAGCATTCATGAAAACTGAGAGAGAAAACAGTCACATTAACTAACAGTGCTTCAGATTTGAAGACTAATGATTATTTTTACTATTAGTTAATCTTTCGGTCATTTTCTTGATTAATCTATCGGCTGTTTGGTTCATAAAACGTCCAAAATAATGTGAAATTAGTGAGCAGTCTTTAAAGTTTTGTTTTGTCCGTCCAGAAAACAAAAATATTCAGTTCAATCTGACATAAAACGAAAGAAAAGAAGAATGTCCGTCACTTTGCATCCATGAAATGTCAGAAAATGGTGAAATATGTTTCTCAAATCTCAACGTGACGTCCTCAGATGTTTCAAATACTCACATTTGAGAAGCCGCACACAGAATAAGTGAAATAAATTGATCAGGTATCAAAGTTGCTGTTGACTTTATAAGTCACGATAGAGATTACTATCTGAAATACACACTAGAACTCCAACTCTTGATTAATCTTAGTTGAATCTGATAATTAATTCATCCTTTAGAGTCAAATTCTCCGATTTGAGCTTCTCAGATTTGAATATTTTCTAATTTCTTTAGTCCTTTATGACAGTAAACTGAATATTTTTGGGTTATGGACTAAACAACTAATCATTTATTTTCATTAAAAGTAGTCATTGAAGGGGCGGTTGGCAGCGTAGTGGGTTAAGAGGCCGCCCCGTGTGTGGAGGCTGTAGTCCTCGCTGCAGCTGGCCCTGGTTTGAATCCTGCATCGGACGGCTAATTTACTGCCTCTCTCTCTGCCCCCTGCTTCCTGTCTATCTTCAGCTGTACTATCAATAAAGGCATAAAAAGCCAAAAGTAATCAATGAGCCCTATCGCACACTCAGACTTTTTAATCTTACTGGACATGGAGGTGTAGAAAGCGAACGTCTTGAGGCTGGTGAGCTCTTTGCCTCTGGTCTCCTCCACGCTGTCACAGAAGATGTTCTCCCAGGCGTACAGCTTCAGCAGCTTTATGCCCTTCAGGATCTCCGAGGTCTTTTTCAGGCGATCCGTCGAGTGTTCCTGAACGAGACGATCACGTGTTAGTGTACGCCATGTTCAGCTGACTGCTGCGAAACGAAGTGAAGTGTCTCTGTGAAAGAATCCGCAGCCGATAACAGACGCAGTTATGTAAACATGCTGCTTACTAGTGAACTCTTCTGCGTGTCTGCCAGCTTCGTAGCTATGAGGTACTGGACCGGAGCCAGCAGAACTATGACCGACGCTCCAATCAGAGCACTCCAGCCCAGCAAGTAGTAAAGCAGGATGACTCCCATCACAATCTGCAAAGAGACAAACAGACGGTGAGAAGGAGTCTTCACACGCCTTTAAAGTGTGTGTGTGTGTGTGTGTGTGTGTGTGTGTGTGTGTGTGTGTGTGTGTGTGTGTGTGTGTGTGTGTGTGTGTGTGTGTAGTGTGTGAGCCTACCTGCACAGGCATGGCCCACAGGTTGGGGCAGAGGAAGAGGAACCACATCAGCTGGTTGGTCTCGATAGCCACCAGGTTGTTGATCTGCCCCAGCGTCATCTCGCCCATTGACATGTTGGAGGTGGACAGACGCAGGATTTTGTTGTAAATCATCGCCTGGTTAATGAAACACACACACACACACACAGACACACACACACACACACACACACACACACACACACACACACACAGTTTAAATTCCAGATGCTGCTCGTTTAAATAGATCTATGACGGATGTCGGCACATCTGACGTTTCGCTCACCAGCAGCGCTCCCCTCAGGTTGATGCCCGTCTCTATGGTGACGTAGTACGAGGCCTGCAGGAAGGTCCTCTGCAGGATCAGAGCCAGGAAGAGGAGCACGGCCAGGACCGAAGTGTTCTGCAGCAGCTCGGTGGACGACATGAAGTACACGCCGAAATACTCTCCTGCAGACTCCTGCAACAGAGAACACAACGTTCAACAAAGTTTTTATCTTGAAACTGCAACTAATGTTGAAAACCTGATGGAAAACATCGATTATATATTAATTTATGTCACTTTTCACTTCAATCCTACATTAATACATTTATTTTAATATTTATTTTTCACAAAAACACCAACAACAACAACACTTAGACAGATAGATCCAATGTGTCCTCGCACTGTGAATGAGTTTTGTATCGGACACGCACTCCGCAGCAGCGAAAAGCTCGCTGTGATGCTCAGCAGACCTTCGCTGTATTAACCTGACACAGAGTGTGATGTGAGCGGGATATTTTCCATGTCACTCAGTAATGCAGCACCGCTCTGCTCTCTATCTCCGCTGCCCATTATACCCACTTTAAGAGCCAGGCACGGACCCGACAACAGCTCGCGTTTAACGCCGACGTGCAGCCAAATGGACCCGAATAAAAATATAGTGTCAGTGCAGAAGCAGCGTCTGTTCTGCCTCTGCTCGCGGCTCCGTCTGTGTTCTGACCTTTGGAAGAAGCTGACGTGGATTTAAGAGGAGTCGATGTCGGTGATCGGCTCTGCCAGCGCTTCTTCCCTCGCCAAACTGACCGTCTGTAACGGAGTCTGCTTTCTCTCCGGCTGATAGATATCACTGTGTTGTGTTATTGTAGAGCAACGCGGCTGATATGTGAAACACCAGAGCCAGAACAACATCAACAACATCTTTGATCATTGATAAATCATAAAGTTGTGTTACATGGTTGTGAATTGAATGTCTTTGGGTTTGGACCAGAACAAACAAACAAGCCGAGAACGTCAGCAGCAGCAGCGACGACTGTTTTCTGACATTTCACAGACTAGATGACTCAAAACATTCAGTAATTCACTCGTTTATACTTTGATTACTTCATTCCCAAAAATACAACTACACTACACAACAAATACTTCATTTGCTTAGTACGCGACAGCTCAGTAACAACAGCTTGAACCACCAACAGCCACAGTGTTTCCATCCAAACGTAATCGCACATTTTAACTGAAACGCTTGTTTCCATCCACTAACCGTTGGTTCATGAGAGACAACGAACGAGATGACGTGATTTAAAGAGCGCCAGAGAAAGCTCAAGTGGTGAAAAACAAACAGGAAACAGGAAGTTTGATAAGTAATAATACCATTTAACCATTTGATCACTTCCTAAACGATTCCTGGTTTTCACCCAGGCGGCCTGGGTTCGACTCCCGGTACGGGAATGACTCTTCCTTGGATTTCCCTCGGGATCAATAAGGTACCTGCCTATCCGTGCTTCTGTCCAAACGTGTCGTGGCAAAAAGAAAATGTGAACTAACGCTTACGTTGTGTGAATATTAAGCTGTTGCTTCTCAAAATAAACAGTAAATGGCGCCAATTCTCGATTCGGAAAACCAGAAGAAGAGGGCGCAACGAGACATCGTCGAGGCTCAAAGTGCGAAAAACAAACCACACGTTTGTGTTTGATGTTAATGTGAGGACTGGAACATCAGTCGTGTGACTTTAAAGTTTGCTACGTCAGGACTTATTCGTATAAAAGTGTTTCCATCTCTTTGAATCTTTTCAAAATACGTAGACGGAAACTCGGCCTCTGTCCACAAGATTCTGCACGTGCACAGTTTGAGTTTTCGACCCTCGACACCTCGAGGATATTTTTGGAAAGTGACGGCCAGTCCTGACTTCTGCATCGCCGTTTGAACATTAACACTTTGTGGGTTTGGTGTTAAGTCTGAGGTGAAGGTCAGTGTCGGGGTCACGGTTAAAATTAGCTTCAGGGAACGCACGACGTCACCACGGCTCCTAATCACATCATGACGTTACACACTACAACTGCTGGTGACCGACGCCTTGGTGACATCAGTCTGGGAGTGAGTCATTCACTGGTTGGCCGGACCACCCGACATCAGTGCACAACCCACGACTTAACCTTTAATAAAATGATCCTGTGCAGACTTTAGATTTCCAAAGTGATTTCTCCGAAGGGAAATTTAATGACGTTGGACTTTTCACAGTCGGTTTGAACTCATCACGAGCGATTTCAGATCAATTTCTAAACCAGTTTTCAAGTCAAAGCTTGATCATAGATCTCACAGCTGTCAGGGTCAGAGGCAAACCCCGCAGATAGTTACTCCAGCATTACTACTCCAGCTATGTACAGCGCACTAAATGTGTGTCACAACCTACTTCCAGCAGCGGGGAGGGTTTGTAGGTACTCCCAAAAGATCGGACTTGAACTTGACTGTGTCGTCGCTGATGAATTCCCGGTCACGAGGTCACCATACCAACGTATCCTTCACCCTGACTCTGAAAACTTTTCACTGTAGGCGGCAGCAGTGACATCGAGACAGAGGCCGACACGAAACGTTTACGGACCACAGGCCTGGAGTCAGAAGCGGGACTCAGCCTTTCAAGACTACTCTACCAGTTGAGTCACCAGGTTGCCTCTAAGGGCTTAAGAAACGGACGAGGGATCAAACCCAAAACCTGTCGGATGTCTTTAACAATTGTAGGACTCAAGGCCCAACAGGTCACCAACACTCGACCAGATAAATCAGGACAAAACACGTATTAAGAAGAACCCGACCTTGTTCTTGCTCGGCGTTGCGGCGTCACCGTCAGTCTTCAGGTGCTCCACGATGCCGGAGATGCAGAGCGGCCCGGCGAAGCCCAGCAGGTCGGCCAGATAACGGAAGGTGCTGCTGAGCAGGATGGGACGACCGAACGCTCGATACATGGAGCGCCAGATTGACGGGGCGCGATCCGGATCCTCAGCCGTCTGTGGAGAAACGACAAGAGGTTTGTCCACTGCCATTTGTCACAAAAACATTGAACTGGTGTGAAATCAGGTGGCGTCTGCTCACCCTCTGATCCTCGTAGGCGTCTTTGAGCCGCAGGTAGTTGGTGAGCGCTCGCATGGCGATGGGCAGCTTGCCGATCTTCTTCAGCTCGATCGGCCTCTTGTGGGCTCCCATGATGAGAGGATTCATCCACCAATATGTCGCCTAGAAATGCGCCAACAATTTGTACCAGTTACTGCAATCTGCTGCCAAAGCTGTGCTCTAAGGACATTTGATAATGATTATGTCTACCTTGGACAGAAGGTTGACAAACGGCTGCAGGAAGCGAACCCCTAAATCCTGTAAATCTTCAGGTGGCTTCACCTTTTGTGGGTTGGCAAAGAACACGTATTTCTACAGGGAGAGAAGTAAAACACAAATATGTTAATGTGAAAGACCAGAAATACTTTTTATGGATGTCAAACGTGTCGATCCGCCTCCTTTGAACGTGCTTCATTACCCTGACTCTGATGACGTTGATCTCCACGGCCATCAGCAGCCCGTACAGCAGCACTAACAGGGCCGTGATGCAGAACCTCAGGTGCTGCGGTCCGACCTTGTACTCTGCAAACTTCCACAGCTTGATGGACTTGGTGAAGAACGCCAGCACCCAGTAGATGAACAGGACTGTGGAGAGTGATCAGAGTGTAACGTGTTACGGCGGCTGCCAGATTTCATTTCACAGGTGCAAAACCGTGAACATTAACGGTGCCCTGCTCGTCTTTCAGCCATGAATAGATGAACGGGGTGATGCGGCTGATGGGTGTAGTTCAGTGGAAAGAAAATAGTTCCTACTTGAAACTACACACAACAAGGTGTGTCGGTTATCTTGTGGTTTGAGTCCCATCTACTTCCATTATATTTGAGAGAAGGCTGACAATTGCCACCAGGGTTGCAAAGGGGCGGAAAGTTTCTGGTAACTTTCCATGGAAAGTTAAATTCGGAAATTTTGGGATTATTCCAAATCAGAAACTAAATGTGAATTCATGTGAATTAAGTATAAATTGTGGCTAATTTAATCAGATCCAAAACAAATAACAGTCTCTGTGTTCCAGGTACAGAAATCACCTGTGCAGGTAGAGGGGGCGTGGCCTCAATACGCCTGCAGTGAGCATGTGATTGAGGAATATTCAAGTGTACCTGCCTGAAATCTGGTTGATTTAGTCAAGATTATGCTAAAATATATTTTTCTCAACTATATTTAAAGTTCCTTGTTCAAGGGCCAACCTTCGATTTTGTAAATTTCTGATTTATTCCCATAGATTACTGTATCCAACTTTGAAAATTCCCGGAAATTTTCAACGTTCTCCAGAGCGAGCTGCGTCAGGTCTGACCGGCGTCCTCGTGGTCGGTTTGTTTGAGTCTTACCCAGCAGCAGTTTGGGGAAGTTGGACGTCTCGATGTTGTGGTAGTAAACCACCGACGTCGTGGCTGCTATGAAGCCCATGAAGGCCGGCATGAAGAGATGGAGGTGGTTGGTGTCCATCATCCTACAGCAATAGGCAAACAACAAATATAATTAATATAATTAAGAATACGGTATTCTGAGTGTTTGTGTGAGAATATACATCTCTCTGAGGTCTCACTTGTTGGAGACGATGCCCTCGGCGAACTCGCAGACGTGGACGAACAGCAGCGAGAACGTGAGGATCCACCTCAGGTTGTGTCCGGGGAAATGGAGCCATGTGTTGTGATGGATCTGGACCTTCGAGCTCTGACTGCCCCAACCTGGCGAGGGACAGGAAACTCAGCATCGCAGGGCTTCAACGTGCTGACAGTGTTTCTTAGCGGGTTTGTTTCTGCTCTTAACTAAATGGACCGCGGCCCATTTTGCAGGCTCGGGGGACGGAGACCATAAAAAACTAAAACCAGGAAGCATCAATTAGCGAGTCCTCGGGGAGCCGGCTGAGGGCTTCTGGTCAGAACTATTCCCATAAACTACTGTGTGTATACACACACACACACACACACACACACACACACACACACACACACACACACACACACACACACACACACACACACACACACACAGTCAGTGAACGTTACTCTCCGCACAGTAAAACAACAATAAATACATTTTCTCTTCCATCCTTCCTTTCCTCCTCACTTCCTTCCTTCCTGCCTCTCTGATCGAAACCAAACTCGACCTCGTCACTCTGTATTTATTCGTATTTATATTTATATGTTTGGATTCAGTTTTTATTGGAGCTTTGTGAACTGTTTGTTTTACCGTTTCCTGTCCACACTCGATCACCGAGCCGCTGCTCTGATCTCGTCTTAACTTCGCCTCAAAGCTGCGTGACAAGAAAGTGCCTTAAAACGTGTGTGTGTGTGTGTGTGTGTGTGTGTGTGTGTGTGTGTGTGTGTGTGTGTCTGGTGTGTGTGTGTGTGTGTGTGTGTGTGTGTGTGTGTGTGTGTGTGTGTGTGTGTGTGTGTGTGTGTCTGCTCCGTCGGATGTCATGCAGTTACAGATTATTGAAACACAGCTCAGTGGGCGGCTTCGTTTGCTGAAAAATTCAGCTTTAATAACTTTTCATTGAGCTGTGTAAAACTCACTAAGACAGGACGAGCACCATGTCTCAGTTGCGTCCTGTAGCTGCTCTAAAAATAAGATTGTGGAAAGTCCAGGCTTCTTTTTTTTTGTTCCCCAGTATCTGAACTTCTGGAAGTCCAAACAACATGTAATGAAAAAGAACTGATCTTTATTAGAAGATTCATTATTTTCTAAACCAACTGATCCTTTGGAAGTCGAAATATTCATTTAATCTGACATGAGAACGAAATCTCCATATTTAACAAACTTTACTTTCATTTTCTGTTGATTCACTAATTATACAGTATGAGCAGATTCACTGTGTGTTTGTCGTCCACTGTCAGCAGCTGTTGGACTTTATGCATCAGCGTGATCATGATTCTTGTTTGTCTGGGATTTAATATAATTTTTAATAGAGTTGAACGAGTTACAGCATCTATTAATATCATACTGTATATGATTATATAGATTCATATAAACCTGTTCCTGTGCCTCTATCACGGCACAAACATGCATGTTGACGTCTATAATCACGCGTGAAAACAAAACTCTGACTGCGCTCCGTCCCGACAGCTGCAGCGACCTCTGAGACTGCGCAGCAGAAAAAAGGTGAAGCTCCGAGAGGCTTAAACAGGAAACACTTCAAACATCTGTCAGGACACACATTACACAGGCACGCACTCAAACTCTGCTGTTCCTCCATTCAGCTCCAAGAAAAGCTTCTACATATTTACTCGAACATTCACTGTGCATGTTTGTTTCTGCATTTTGTGTGCAGAAATACACGTGTGTCGTTTTCTAATCACGCACCGATGAAGAGGATGGGGAAGGTGATGAAGAGCAGGAAGACGTGGGGGACCAGGTTGAGAGCGTCCACGAAGCAGCCATTGTTCAGCACGCCGGCGTTCACGCTGTAGGCATTGGTACCGTTGTCGTTGCCGCAAAACGACAGGGCCATGCCACCGCCCGGCCGCTCCACGCGAGCCTCAAGTCAATCTGTGAAGAAAAACACGAACGAGCAGCTCACGTGACGGAAATCTGATTTTTAGATTTTCTCCAAGACGCCAGAATCAGTGAGAAATGTTTTATGTGTTATATAATCTGACTCCGAGGTGCTTCAGTTTGATCTTTGGAGACTCGGTCAGACATTTTCGTGGCATGTCACACATCCAAGAGGCATGAGAGTTATTTCGGGGACACTGCCCGGCTTCATGCCCGCCGGCTTAGAGTGCATCAATGTTACATTAATGTTACATGTTGGAAAGGAAACAAGGACTGAAGGTTCAGGTAGTAACTGTCTAAATTTAATGTTCACAGCCCTGAATCCAAGAGACGACTTCTCAAACTTCTGACGTCCGTATGAAACCCTAAAGAGTTGCGTTTGGTGTTTAACGTGGTCGTAAAACTCAACCCGAGCTTTCCGAGGTCGCTTTATTTCTCGTCCTGACGAGTCCAAACATGGTTTTTCTGACTGAATCTGGTCGTAGTCTTGTAAACAGTGACCCTGTGATATCTTCAGTGTCGAGTTTCAGTCTAAAAACAAATAAATACTTTGTTCCTTACTTCAGAACTACAATCTAAAATGTTTTTATGTCATATTTTTACATTAGATTGTTGCAACATCTGCGCCACAAACTGCAGTTCCTCTAATGTCCACTTGAGGCTGGCTCCAGAAGTGAGTCAGTCTCCATAAGTCCCCATGTTCAAATGAATTTTGCAGTTATTCGGTCATAAAAGTTTGGACCAATTAAAAATGAAAAGTTCATTTTTCGATCTTTCTTTGGATCCTACATTTCCCATAATGCATGTTTTCTTAGCTCCTTAGTTATTAGTCTTTTAAACTCTGTGACTTCCGCGATGGATAATATTCAGACCGATGCAGTCTGAGCTGTGTGTGGTGCTCGCGTGCCACATTATTCATATCACCACGCTGACGTGAGATAAGAGCGTCACATCTCTGGCTCGTTTTTTGCTTCTTCCTCCCGAACTTTGGAGGATTTTCTACTTTTATCATTTCCCTGGAAGCCTCCATGATGTCAGAGAGGAGGAATCCTTCTTTTTCCTGTCACTCGGGGGGTTGGGGATTGTTTTATGGCTCACTTACTCCATAAGTCCCCATGTTTCACAGCAGAAATAAACATGTTTACAGCCTGGTACAAAAAACAGTTTTGGTCTCTGTAGCTAATTTCCCCGTTCATGACAACTGTACTGAGGGTGAATTTATATACAACTCACCTGTTCACATTATATTAAGGCTTAAAGTTGGGTTGTTGTTTTTTGATTCGCTTAAAGGCGGAAGAACTACAAAGATGGCCACTGAAAGCTGCATCTGGTGGCCATCTTTCTTTTCAAACTGCGACATACTGAACGTATAAACTCATAACTCAACAATTTATCCGATGTGGATGTAATTTGACAAAGTTTTGATTCATTTTCTTTAGCAGCATAAAAAAACTGACGTAAAACTGCCAAAAACCGACAGTTTGAGCCGTTAATGACGTCATATCTCCCGCCACATTTCACTCAAACGACGAATTTATGTCAATCATTGTTTTTTTGTATTTTCTTTTTGTTTTGTTGTTATTTTACTTACATATTAACGTCACTTCAACTGTGTTTGAAGCGGGGTTAATAAACACATAAAGTAGCGTCATTAAAGTGAAAATCTGGACGTTAATGATCTGTTAATCTGGGCCGTTAACGACCGTTAAAATATGTAAATCCATCTGACAGATATGCAATCCAGCTTTAACGTTAAACTGCAGCCACATTAATCTAAATTATTTTTAAAAATACGGCGAATTTAAGAGACAGACCACATGCACACACACAACGTTATAAAAGTGTCTTACCTCGGAGAAAAGTGATAATCCTTAAGGAGTCTGTTTTATTCCTGATGCCTGGATATATTTGATTTTTTTTAAAAGGAAAGAAAGGAAACAGACAGAAGAAAAAGAAAGAAGAGTCACAGAAACACAATACAGAGAGTTGGGCTGGGGAAAGTTGATTATTTTTAGCCCCCCGGCGAGAAGAGCATCAGCTGCTCCGCATACTGCGCCCGCCCCGGCCCGGTGTCAAGTTACAGCCCACACCACACACAGCTTCCGGTGCTGTCCTTCAAAATAAAAGACTAAACATTTCTTTAATTTGCATATAAGTAATAGTAAATACAGTACAAAAGCTCTCCCTGCACTCCACTCTTCAGCTGTCTCTATACAATAAAGCTATATAGATATTTAAAAAAAGAAATAGTAAATGTGTCCTGTGTGTTTTTTGCTTTGTACTGTTTGTTATTGTGCTGTAATGTGTTTTAATTGTGACTGCAGATGAAAAGTAGCTGTAAGGTAACTCTGGTGCAGTACATCAAATGTAATCGTTTATGGTTAATACTGTACGTGCTCCCATTAAATAAATAAATAAATATTTACATACTATTAATATGTGTCAAACCTTGTAACTTTCTGCATGTTACAAGTTAAACATACCACAGGCAAATCTTGGACAGCCACTACCAAACCAAGCATTAGTCTTGTGGCTTTGCAGGACTGTCAAACTCTCTTGCACTGGAAAAACTGACTGTTAAATGTTAAAGGGTGAAAATATCTTTTCTGGTGTTTTCAGAGGGAAAGAAAGCATCGGAGGCATGACCCCCCTCTTCTATGTCAACCAACAACAAATGAGTATTAGTATGTGTTTAGTATGTTTTGTCTTGTTCTGTTGTCAGGATATCTAAGATAACTTTTGGACCATCGGTGACACTTATGACTTATGTTTTGGTACTGCCCTGTCATGTTTACCTTACTGAAGGTGAGCCTTACTGTGATTGTTGTGTTTTGCACCTGTACTATTATGTTATAGTGTGATAATGATCCCTGAAAATTAATAAACACACCTTTATAATTGAGTATGTTGGTTACTCCAATGTAGAGCCTTTGTTTGGTTTGTCACTGCTGGGTTTTGCACATCCTGGGTAAGTTCATGCATTATTCCATGTCCTTATTTTCTCATTATATGCTATACATAGAATCATGTTATTATTTTTAAGGAGTATTTTACTATTTCAGGTATATGTTAGACATTTTGTTGACTTTCAGCTTCATCCTTTATTATTGGCTTCTACATTCTTCAATTTCAAATAGTACACCAAAGTTCCCAAATTCTCTAGTGATATATATATTTTTTGGTTTTATTTTGAAGGTGTACACTAAGTAAGTTCCGGTCGGAGTGTGCTTCACTTTAGCAAACTTCATACGTCACTCGCTGCTATCACATTTCCAAACTTGAACCAGTTCATCGGTGAGCAGGGGGGTTTATTAAAGCCTGCTTTAACAGCCAGCTGACATGCTGAAGAAACATCAAGTCATCTAGTTACAGAGTTTGGAAATATTATTTGTGACCTAATAACGCATCAGTTCATTTTTTTTAAATATGTGACTCAGAAAATCAGTTTTTTAAATCTGGGTTTGCATGAACAAAAATGACTTTTTTTGTCCTAAAATCTGTTAAAATGACAAATTTAACAACTTGAGCATGAACCCATGATTTTATTTCTGCAACATTACATATGCACAATAATAATAATATTATGATACACTGTTGAATCTATGATCTGGTTTTAGCTGCATTTTGCTGTGAATCTCTAAACCCTCCCTGTGTCTGAGAGGATGCGGGATTCAAACGCACAATCCATCACTGTCTGACTGTGTGGGCAGACATTTATGTAAACTGCTGAATCCGGATCAGTAACGATGCAAATGTCACATAAATATCGATGGAGCAATAAGAGACCCGAGCTGGGAACCTGCAGTGATATTCAAAACTCCATTTGGAAATGAAGCAATTTAAGGTTTTTACGCATAGACACAGATTCACATGAAATGAACTTGGCATGTTTGTGTTTTTATAAGTCGGTTTGATTCCCTCCAACATTCAGCATGGATAGAAACAACGTAGGAAGATTTATATGTGTCAAACTTTGAATTTTTTTGAACTGTCCCTCCATGAAAACTACCCCGATCCACAAGGAGCGTTAAAGGAGCTCAGCGTGAATCGAGCTCATATGTCACAGAAATATATGTAATTGTTGGATAATATAAAAGCCGAATTTAAGATTAACCTTGTCCTCATACATATATCACATTTATTCATATTCCTATGGTGTATAATCGTGCTGAGAGGCGGGGTGAGTTTAAATTATAGGATTTCTCCATGAGGTCTGGTGTAGGCTGGGTGACTTTCACGCCATAGTGTCTCTGTGAGCTGGAGACGTCGTGTCACACCACGCTGAGGATGCTGACGCCTGCTTGTGAATGACAGAAGGGTAAGAAGACCTTCCCCAGCACTTACCCGGCCTCTGACGCAGATCTGCGGTCCAACCGTCCCCCCTTTCACCGGATCTTTAATCCCCGTGTGCGGCGTCTTTACGCGGAAGGCTCGGTGGAAGGAAATGTCCTTATGTCACATTTACTGTGGTGCCCGCTCAGATGCGGTGTTATGGCGTTCAGGCAGCACGCACAACACACACGCACACACACAATACACACACAGGCGTTTTTCTTTCTGCAGAAATGTCTCATGATGCATGACGGCAGCACGTGCAGATGTAGGTCAAACTAAAGCCGAATGAGCTGAGCGCGCTCTCTGTTTGAAGGATGATGTTTTTATTCATGCATTTAATGTTAAAACGATGTTTCATGATATAATCAGAGCGTCTCCTGACAGGAGAGCTGAGGATTTAAATGAGAAAAGAAAATGTGTTTACATGGTGAGTTCATTGGAATAAAACATAAATTATGAACAGGACGCACCTGCACAGGTCACCAAATGTGCCAGAAAGCACAACTCGTGTTCATTGTACAGGAGGGAGGTGATAAAAAGTCTGGCTTTCTGTTTTAACATCACCACTTTTGAACACGTGACATCTTTTAAAACATTCTCTGCCCACCTGAGCTGCATTTTATTTTGAAATATGACTGGTTGCTTTACATCACAGGACAGGTAGAGGGCGCTGTTCAATCTAAACCATCAGCCACAGCTTCAGTGGAGGTGAAGGCAACACAAACATACACTATATACAGTAAACATGTCAAAACACAGCTGTAAATGGAGAATCGAGGCCGGCGAGAACATACAGCATGTTTAAACTTAAAAAAAAAAATGAGAACAAGCTCTAGTTACTGATGCATCTCTGACTTTAACCAATAACCCAATGACATATATACAGTACATGACGGTAAAGTCATGCACAGTGACTGGTAACCGTCAAAATATCTATTTATAATTCTAATAATCTTGTATGAGAAACGACATCACGACACCCTGAGTTGCTTTTTGTTGTTTGCATTCTCACAAATCCTTTAAAACCAGCCGTGAAGTGTAACTATGTTGTGCCCCAGTCTGAGGGCCGAGAGCATGACAAGAAACAGGTGTTACAATCTTCCGAGTCCCAAGTAGCAACTTACAACAAGTGTTATATACAAAAGAAAATGTTTTATTTACAAAACTCAAACAACTATAACTAAAGAATCATCTTCAGGGTGGACCCAGGCCAAAACAACAACCTGAACAACTCTAGAAAATAAAACTCTTTCCTCAGAAAACTAAAATCACAATAAACTTACCGTCCTAAACTAACGAACAAACAACAGGAGAAAACACGATCAAAACTAAACGGCAGTCCACCCCCGCTCTTCAAACAAACAGAGGATTCACAACAACATGTGGCTGGTTGGGAGAGGAGGAGGATGCCGCCATCTTGGCTCCTTGTATCTCAGGTGCTTTCAGCTGCAGCCAATCACAGGCCAGGACCTGGAATTACTCCACCAATCACCTCCTGGGGATGGCACATCCCTGTTTGCATATGAAATTGATACACAACACACAAGTCACCCAAGCAAACACAAAAATGACCACAGTCATAACAGACACGTGTACTTTTCTTGAGTATCATAACTTCATACTTCTACTACATTACATTTCAAAGGGAAATAATTCATGTTTTACTCAGCTGCATTTATTTTAAGAGCTATTAGTTACTGCACAGAGATAACGATGTATCTGATTACATCTACAAATATTTTAATAAAGTTTAAAAGATCATTTATGAGTTAAGAAAGGAACTTAACTTGCTGTTTTACAGCAGTGGGATGAACCCTAACCTGTGTCAGAGGGTCGTGAGATAATTTCCAACACTATTTATTCCCGAGGGACTAAAACAAGGTCGAGAACCACCGACCTGTGTGGTAATATATGATTTGATTTATGGATTTAGAAGACTAACCATGTAAGAGATAATCACACATTATGTCGAAACAATAAATGACAAAAATGATGTTCAAAACTACAATTTCATATAATAAAAGCAAAAAAAAACAGTTCAACAACATTCATAATATTTCATAGTTCATCAGACCAAAAAAAAAAGTGTCATCACTGAGTTAAAAACATCGACAATTTTATGAAATCTGGTGTCAAAATCAGGTAAAAATGAATTCACCTCTATCTCTCTAGCACAGGGTAGCCTCAGCGTGTCATCGAGCCACCGTTTAAGGACCACCCACAAAAATCCTGTTTGATCCTCTAACTCCACATTTCAGTAACATATCATTTAAAGTCTTTTAACGTGTTTTCAGCAACTATTGTCCAACATGTTTAATGTGTTTTGCAAGAAATGACAGAATTGCCTTCACACGGACTTTAATAATTATCTGATGTACAGTGGTCCCTCGTTTATCGTGGGGGATACGTTCTAAAAATAACCCGCAAGAAACGAAATCTGCGATGTAAATTTTACAATTATTCTACATGTTTTAAGGTCGTAAAACCTCTAACCACACACTTTTATACACTTTTCTCAGACAGGCATTAACATTTTATCACATTTCTCTCTTATTTAAACTCTCAAAGTTCAAACTTTCGCAGATTTAACAAAAATAAAGTACAATACTGTTTTAGTAAATGAAACCGTATTTCACACTTCCTCTTTGTCCCGCTGTAGCGGCTTTTTCCTCCTTGGTGCAGGTGTTTTTTTCCAAGAGCAGAACCTACAACGCATTTTGTACAGTACTCCCTTAGCCAATCAGGACGCAGAACACAATGCATGTTCATACTGCACAGTACGCTGTAAAAAAAGTAAAATGACACTAAAAAAATCCCTAAAATGACTGTCATCCCCAGGAGGGGGGCCCAGAGTATGTGTCAGGACCTCTGGGTCTTCAGCATGACCGGAACATGTGAAATAAAGGTTACGCACGTTCGATTTCGGAGCCTGGGACTCTGTTCGCTGTCGTCTCCCAGCTGAGAGGCCGCAGCCTGGGGGGGCGGCAGCAGCTGAACCGGCGAGGGGTGGAGGTGGTGGTGGTCACATGTGAAGAGTGTGTGTGGGAGGATTTGTGATCAAGAGACTTCATGACTGTGTGTGTGTGTGTGTGTGTGTGTGTGTGTCTGTGTGTGTGTGTGTGTGTGTGTGTGTGTGTGTGTGTGTGTGTGTGTGTGTGTGTGTGTTTACATCACAGTTAGGGACAGTGTGAGGAGATTCCCATCCACCAGTGTTTCCCAAGAAAGTATCAAGGGAAGAGCTTGACCTTTGACCCCTCCACACACACACACACACACACACACACACACACACACACACACACACACACACACACACACACACACAGCCTTTAATCTCCCCGAGGGTCTGACAAAAACTCCCACTCGCCCTCACTTCCTCTGTGTCTTACATGCGCTCACATACAGTAGGAGAGAAACGTAAAACCAAACAGCTGTTCAACTTTCACCTTTGACCTTCAGGTCGCCGGAGGAGGAAGTAGCACTCGTGACCCGTCGTCACAGGAAGACCCTCGGTGACACCCGCGGAGACGGGCGATGGAGATTCAATAATTTCTGTGAATAAATAAAAGAGTTCAACTGATGAAACAACTTTTTTTTTTTTTTAATCCCAACCGGACGCTCTGATTGGTCCGTGATCTATCAAGTGTGTCTGTAAATGTGTTTTTGTATGTGTGTTTATGTGTGTGTGTGTGTGTGTGTGTGTGTGTGTGTGTGTGTGTGTGTGTGTGTGTGTGTGTGTGTGTGTGTGTGGCGTTTGACTCGACAGCGTGAGAAAGCTTTGTCCTGAGGGAAGTGTTTGACCGACACGCCGCCCCAGAACAGGAAGTGAGGACCCAGAACAAACACACATTCATTTGTTACCATTAAACAAGAGATTTAACTCATGCTGACCCACTCTGACCTGTGATCAGGTGACCCACTCTGACCTGTGATCAGGTGACCCACTCTGACCTGTGATCAGGTGACCCACTCTGACCTGTGATCAGGTGACCCACTCTGACCTGTGATCAGGTGACCCACTCTGACCTGTGACCAGGTGAACGGTGTCTCTGTCATTCGTACGTCTGTTCTCACACTATGTAACTTTGGGCTCCGGGTCGGGAGAAGTACGTAACGCTTTACGGCACTAAGTCACACAGCAGCAACTATTTCACTGATTCTGGTGAAACTGGATCATATTTTATGGAGGAAATGTTTTCTGGTTTTCCCTCTGATGTCCTCCGGCTGCTCCGCCTCAACTCTCTGTGATTTACAGAGTTTATGATGGACAGTGAAGTAAACTGCTGACAGCTGTAGCTGCTGTTAGCTCATGTTAGCTCAGTCTGTTAGCTGCTGTTAGCTCATGTTAGCTCAGTTTGTTAGCCACTCTTAGCTGCTGTTAGCTCATGTTAACTCAGTTTGTTAGCTGCTGTTAGCTCATGTTAGCTCAGTTTGTTAGCTGCTGTTAGCTCATGTTAGCTCAGTTTGTTAGCCACTCTTAGCTGCTGTTAGCTCAGTTTGTTAGCCACTCTTAGCTGCTGTTAGCTCAGTCTGTTAGCTGCTGTTAGCTCATGTTAGCTCAGTCTGTTAGCTCAGAGCACCAGGGGAGTGTTTGTACCGCAGGCGGAAGAAGAAGAAGAAGAAGAAGAAGAAGAAGAAGAAGAAGAAGAAGAAGAAGAAGAAGAGGAGGTTTACAGGGAATCTGACGGGCAGTGAAGCCTGTGTCATGCCAGAACCGGAGCCGGGCCAGCAGCCTCTATGGACATAATGGCAGAGGAGAAGAGAGTGAAGAGGATGCTGGCAGAGGAAGCTAAGAAGAGAAAAAGGAGAGAGTGAGCGAGCAAGAAGTAGAAGTTTCCTGATGGACAGTGAAGTAAACTGTAGCTGCTGTTAGCTCATGTTAGCTCAGTTTGTTAGCACGACTGTGAGCTCAGAGCACCAGGGGAGTTTTAGCATTTGCATCACAAAGATTCTTAGGTAGAGCTGGTGTTGTGCCAGAACCAGAGCCGGGCCAGCAGCGTCTATGTACATAATGGCAGAGGTGAAGAGTGTGAACAGGATGCTGGCCAGTAGATGTTGAGAAATTTCTTTGAAGAAGTGGAAAATTTGACCTAATTGTGGCGCTAGAGGAAAAGTCAGAAGGTCATGAAATCAAATCAGGTTTTATTTGTACAGCCCAAAGTCATAAAATACATTTTCCTCTGAGGCTTTACAATCTGTACAGGGAGTGACACCCTCTGTCCTCAAAAACAAAAAGTCAACATCTGATAAATCTGGAAATCTGAACCAAATTTCATGGCAATAGTTATCGAGATATGTAAGTTTGTTCCAAAATAAAAGACAGACCAGACATTTACAACCTTTCAGGGAAGGTTGTCGTTTTTCCAAAAACTGTTGGTAAATTTTCTTAAAGAAATGTCGTAAATTTTCAATTAATTTCCGCCCTTTCCAAAAATGTCCTCACATTGGTGATATCCAAGATGTCCTCACATGTTACCAAACGTCCTTTCTTTCCAAAAAATTACCTTAATCGACCAAATAAACTCAATTTGCCAAAAGAAACAAATAATGACATTAATAATTATCTTATCTGTACTTTGCCAAACATTCACGCTGTCCAAAAACCTAATTTTCCAAAAATGTCTCCACTTTCCAGGCTTAAAACTCAAACAGGTAAACACACACACACACACACACACACATTAGTTATTAGTCTGCACTGCCACCTTTTGGTGACGTAGTGCCACTCACTTGAAACTGTTGCAACAGCAAAGACATAAATCAAACTTGAAACTGAATACTGGAGTAAAATACCTGCTTTCAAGTTTTTCATCGCATCCTCCGTCAGCCTCGATGTGAAGTCATCATTATTATTGTGTTTGACACTTGAAGGTCATCAGAGACACAGCAGAGAGTTTATGACACATTCAAAACTTTTCTTTCTTTTATTTTTTATTGGACCGTTATGCTCGGTGGAGCCTGTTATTCGACGGCAGCCGATCTGAGCGCGACGTGATTCCTGCGGATTAAAGGAAATTAGTTCCATTTTTAATCATTAACACAAGCAGATGTGACAGAGGAACACAAAGCACCCGACAGCCCGTGAAGATCCTGTCAGCGCATAACAAGTCATAAATATCAGGATGGCAAACCCACAAATTACACCACCTGCTGATTTGTGGAGTCGAGGCGATCACCTTTATACGACAGGGAATCATGATGAAGTGGCATAAAGGTAATAAAATAAACATAAATTCATGGCTTTTTGGAGTTATGAGCATTTCACAGTTCAAATCAGGGACAGTCACACGTCTGATACGCTTCAATCAAAACTAATTTGGGTTGTCAGAGCGTGTTGAAATCAAAAACACTGGGACGGTTCCCAAATCTGACTTTTTAATATCGACACACAGAGATTTTGACAATATTTAATCTCAATCATTAAAGCTATAATAACATTTCTGCATTATAACACCTATAAATACTGGAGCTGTGTGATTTATTTTGTAGAGTTATGTACTTTACATTATCCCAAATGTTTCCAACAATGTTCAAACCTCAAAAAATCAAGGACACGGGATACGTTAGAGCTCATTTAATTTCTATGGTGCCAGATCATAACTGAGGATATCAAGGCAGAAACATGAACTTTACCAATCTTCCATCATTCTTTCTTCATTTTAACCTCCTTCTTTTCTTTTCCCTGCATCCTTCCATGCCATACTATGAGGTCAAAAGTATGTGGACACCTAAATGGAATCTATACGTGATCTGACTCCAAAACCAAAGGAGTTCCTAAAGAAATAAAACCGTGAGATGACCAAAGAGGCCAAAGATTACAGTGCTATTCTTTCTTTTTTATGGCCTGTGTTATGAAATAAAAACCACTTTGACCACTAGAGGACGTCCTTGTCTCAGGTTAGTTCAGTGTAAATCAGTTTTCAGGTTCTTTGCAGTTCTGTTCTCAAATCTGAGGATTTTTCCATTGATGGCATCTCTCAGCCGACGCCTGCAGGCTTGTTCTATTTATCTGAAATCACTTCAAGTGCAGCACAGGACAGAAGTGGATGTGATATGAAACGTGATAGCAAACATATACAATAACCTCACATGTGGACAGAAATGGACATTTTTAGAATCTGCGCACAAGCAGCTTTTTCTACCGTGTTCCAAGAGCCAAGGTCACTTTCCTGTGAATTAAAGCAGCTGTGAGTCAACAAAGCAGGTAGACGTCGGAGGAGGGTCGAGAGGTTTGTGGATTTAACCACAAAACTGGTGGTCCTATCAGTTGCTTTCACAATCATGAGCACAGAAGGTTAAATATCAGGACTTATTCCACTGGTCCCCAACGTTCTGGCTCGGGACGCCTTAAAACAAACATCTACTCATGACGACCCGTCTTGCACATGTCCAATAATGTATCACAATCAGGTAATCCACAAGAAAGCAACCCATGTAACCCATTCGATTTGTTTTTTTGTGGGGTCCTCATTGGGGTCAGAGCGCCCTCGTTTGGGAACTATTGCCCTATTCGATTAGAATGATGATTAGTTTTTTAATTAATCCACAAGCTAATTAAGCAATCAACAGATAAATGATCAATATTAGGCCTGAAGCAGCAGAGAGAGTTCATTTCAATATTTTTTAATGTTTCTCTGTTTCTCTTCCGTCTGAAGAGCGACTAGAACACCTCTCCTTTGATTTATGGCTTCGGCATGTTTTATCCTGCATAGCTCAAAGGACGGGTCACAGATGAAGGCAGCGTCCACGTATACTGTAATATCATACGTGCAGTTATTTATTTCCGTGGGAAACACTGCTGAGCGTGCTTCTCGTTTTTCAGTGAGATTTTGCGGCAGCCTTGGGCTAAAGGCCAGACAGGACGTTCTGCGTTCTCTCCCCGGCACGCTGTGTTCAGGTCGTCAAGGACAGAGGGGCGTTGGGAGCAACGATTATAGAGGTGTGTACTCATATCTAAGCTTTACTCACAGTTAGAGCCAGAGAGAACTACAAAAGGCCACAATAAAAATGAAAAATCACGTCAGGTCTGCTGTCACCGAGCTGTTATTTGATGTATAATTATTGTAGATTTGACTTCTGCTGTAACCTCAGCTTGATGTTGCTCTCATGCAGAGAATACAGTACAATAAAAATGTTTTTAGCCCTCTGTGGAAATCAGAAAAAGACAGAAAGACAAATATTTAAAGTTCAAGCTGAGTTCAAATGAACTTTTTTTTGTAAATTTCTCGCCTGAGGCACCAAAACAATTCAATCTGACAAAGCCTACAGGAGGTGGGAGGCATCTTTATACTGAGCGTTGTGTTTTTTCGTCATAAACTTACTTCTGAACAACTCTTTTATCACATTTCATGCTCCGATAATTCTTTATTCATCTTTATTTAACCTGGAAAGGTCCCTTTGAGATTAGAAATCCCCATTTAAGGGAGCCCTGGCCAACAAGGGCAGCAGAACAAACTGAGAACAAGTAAATTAAGACAGGCAGACAGTTTTACAACAGGCCAAGAATCCAACAATATTGATTTAGGCAATGACACCCCGACAAGTCCGTCTCCACGTCTTTCAAAATGGATTTAAAAGTACTCAAAGGAATCCAATGATGGAGCCTGAAAATGTGGCCAGGACCGGTGCTGGTTGTTCTCCACACAACTCTTCCTGTTCTTCAAGAACTCCTGCTCATCATTCCCCTTCCTCGTACTATAACCCTCTCCTTTAGTATCTGACATCTTCTGAACTGGATGACTCTACATGTGTCAGGATGGCCGAGTGGTCTAAGGCGCCAGACTCAAGGCTTCAATCCTTCCTGAACAAAGGGACTTCTGGTCTCCACATGGAGGCGTGGGTTCAAATCCCACTCCTGACAGACTTTTGTTATGAGTTTGATTGTACAAAGTCCAGTCTTCTTCTTACCTGATTGTCACCTCATCACATGCTGTTTATCATCCAATCACCCCCTGTTGTATGAAAGACTGCTTCAACCTTCCAGTTTTTGCAACGTTAGCAAAAATATAACGGCCAACCTTCTGAAATCCTGTTGATCTCTGCTCTTCCTGTTCTTCTGGAACTTCCACACATGATTCTCCTCTTAAGTCCAGCTCTGCCTTCTACTGTCTTCACCTGAAGTATCTGACATCTTCTGAACTAGATGACCCCCCACCATACATGTGTGTCAGGATGGCCGAGTGGTCTAAGGCGCCAGACTCAAGGCTTCACTCCTTCCTGGACAAAGGGACTTCTGGTCTCCACATGGAGGCGTGGGTTCAAATCCCACTCCTGACAGACTTTTGTTATGAGTTGGATTCTACACAGTCCAGCCTTCTTCTTACCTGATTGTCACCTCATCACATGCTGTTTATCATCCAATCACCCCCTGTTGTATGAAAGACTGCTTCAACCTTCCAGACTTTGCAACATTAGCAGAAACACAACGGCCAACATTGTGAAATCCTGTTGATCTCTGCTCTTCCTGTGCTTCCGGGACTTCCACCCATGATTCTCCTCTTAAGTCCAGCTCTGCCTTCTACTGTCTTCTCCTGAAGTATCTGACATCTGTGCATGAGCTCCTGCATGCATGTCAGGATGGCCGAGTGGTCTAAGGCGCCAGACTCAAGGTTCAACTCCTTCCTGAACAAAGGGACTTCTGGTCTCCACATGGAGGCGTGGGTTCAAATCCCACTCCTGACAGACATTTAACGCAACTTGATTGTACAAAGTCCAGTCTTCTTCTTACCTGATTGTCACCTCATCACATGCTGTTTATCATCCAATCACCCCCTGCTGTATGAAAGACTGCTTCAACCTTCCAGACTTTGCAACGTTAGCAAAAATATAACGGCCAACCTTCTGAAATCCTGTTGATCTCTGCTCTTCTACCCATGATTCTCCTCTTAAGTCCAGCTCTGCCTTCTACTGTCTTCTCCTTTAGTATCTGACATCTTCTGAACTAGATGACCCTCACCATGCATGTGTCAGGATGGCCGAGTGGTCTAAGGCGCCAGACTCAAGGCTTCAATCCTTCCTGAATAAAGGGACTTCTGGTCTCCAAATGGAGGCGTGGGTTCAAATCCCACTCCTCACAGACTTTTGTTATGAGTTGGATTCTACAAAGTCCAGTCTTCTTCTTACCTGATTGTCACCTCATCACATGCTGATTATCATCCAATCACCTCCTGCTATATCAAAATTGCTTCCAGTTTTTGCAACGTTAGCAAAAACGCAATGGCCAACCTTGTGAAATTCTGTTGATCTCTGCTCTTCCTGTGCTTCCGGGACTTCTACCCATGATTCTCCTCTCAAGTCCAGCTCTGCCTTCTACTGTCTTCTCCTGAAGTATCCGACATCTGCGAATGAAGCAACGGCATGCATGTCAGGATGGCCGAGTGGTCTAAGGCGCCAGACTCAAGGTTCAACTCCTTCCTGGGCAAACAAGAGACTTCTGGTCTCTGAATGGAGGCGTGGGTTCAAATCCCACTCCTGACAGCTCTTGTGTATACGTGTGTTTATTTCTGCTGTGAAGTTGAACAAGGGGACTTATGGAGACTGACTCACTTCTGGAGCCAGCCTCAAGTGGACGTTTGAGGATCTGCTGCTTCCTTTCCCAGCCATGGAGGTTGCCAGTTTATCCAAACACCTTCTTCCCAATATCTGTACAACGTATTCGAGTTCCTCGAACGCAACAAGAGATGTTTGTACATTGAAAGGATGTAAGCCTAAGGCTTATTTTTATACAGGTTTAGGGAACTGGTCTCTGTCGCCACGTTTCCATCATCTTTGGACCGTCTCTGGCAATCTAAAGATTTATTATTGAGCACATATTGGTATATTAAAGTATACCACTGTTATTTATAGCAAGTTATTTATTATATTTTTAATGTTATCTCATGTTACAATAAATGAATAAAAAGGTATTTTTATAATAATAAAAGGTTGCAGGGTGTAAAGGGATTAAAAACATGAGCAACAACAGCCACAGTCACCTTTTATACTGGCTGTCATCTCTTTGCATGAAAAATGTGCACGTTTAAAAATACTTCCAGCTCCAAATATCAGCAGTCAGCAGCTTCAAGCCACCCACATTAACGTCAGCCTTCAAACACTGATGTAAGTCCCACCCCGCGCTGCCTCCCCTCACCATCCGAAAATGTTTTATTAAATGAATCGTCCGTGCTGTTAACGCTTCGAGTCAAATCTTTACCAGATCCAAAAGACAAAGCGCCGCTTTTATCTGCGTAAATTATTCAGCGCATCCCATGACAGGTGAAGCTCGGGGACAAAGCGAACATGCCTGTCATCCCGCTTGTTAAATATGAACAAATCGCCCTCTGGATACAAAAAGCATAAGACCTTGGGCCAGACTTGTGGGGGTGTTGCTGCTTCCTCCGGCAGAATACTAAACAAGGATTTTTGGTTGTGGGAACATGGATGCACTGGAGGTGGATTAGCATGTAAACAACACCGGCAACATCCACTAAAAACAATCCCTGCAGGGCAATTCATAGTCATGAAGCGCCGAACGCCGGCAGCAACGTGCACACGCAAGCATGCACTGTACAAACGTGCCCTAACAAAGGCTATAAACAGGCCATCAACCCACACCGGTGCACACACACACTCGCTCGAGTCTTGCTGGCAGTAATCAGAGTGCAGTGTGTTTTTCTCAGCGGTGTAATTCATCAAAGTGACGGCTGCCAATGAGTCTCAGTCAGCCAGACAGCCACGGCTAATCAATCATCAATCTACCTGCGCTTTGTTTCACAGCCCCGCACAAGTCAGTCACACTCAAACACACTCGGTGCACGGTCACGTTTTGTTGTTCCTCTTCCCCCATCTGGGTCAGCGTGTAGAGCAAGGCACCGACGTGGTCCGATGTTAGGGGTTCATTTCCCTGATTGGGCCGTCGTCTTTTGAGCGAGTAACTAATCGAGGAGCTGGTATGTTTGTTGAAGACGTTAAGAGTTGATGGAAGGTGCCATGAGTCTGACATCTCTAAAAGTTTTTCAGAGAAAGATAAGAAAACAAATATCAGTTCCCCTTCAGCTCTACTGACTGTTTTAGCACCTTTCAGCGCCTTGTTTTGGATTTTACACCCCCCCAAACTTCACTGTTTTGGTTCAGTCTCTCCTCTTTATGTTTCCAGGCAGTGTTACAGTACTTGTGATTGGTTTTGTCCTCAAGACCACTTGAACCACTTGAAAAGTCTTGGTCTCGTCTTTGAATAGATAAAAAATGTTTTTGTCCTGATCCCAGACAAACAAGGACCCTGGGATTAATTTCAAGGCCTGTCAAGACCACAACTCACATCTCACAAAAATTGCCTGTGAATGATTTATCTTACATCATTACTGTGATTGATTGTAAAACTTTTTAAACAATAACTTGACTTTTTCTAATTTGACATCTTTGACACACCCGGTTACATTCCCTGCTCGCTCAGCTCCAGTTCTGGCACGACACCGGCTCCACCCTCACTCATGTTTCCAGGGTGTCAAAGCAGGATTTAGAAGCAGAGGTGGCAGAGAGCTGTTTTATTTAGATTAACAAAATCTCTCGACAGAGTGAGGCTATGAAAACGGCCTAAACTAGGGAAAAACAAAAAATCACTCCAAAGGAGGAAAAACTCTAAACTACTTTATAAAAGATTATCAATATCAAAATCACTCTCAAGGAAAAAAAACAACAGGCTGCGAAACATTAACTGAGGGCGCTCCAACAAGGCTGAAAAAACACTATGCTAAACACAAAGAAACAAAAGAGCTAGACTAAGAAATTACAACAAAAAAATCACTCATACGAGGAAAGAAAACACTAGAGCAATAATGCTGTGACTGTGGACTATGAAACAAGGCTTAGGTGAACGCTACGAGAGACGAAACACTTCGGCACGGGACAAAGACGCAGACAACATTTACACAGGGTGATGGGGAACAGGTGGAAACAATCAGGGCGGGGACACATGAGGAAGGGCAAGTGACCTGAAACGAGAGGACAGGTAAATGTCAAAATAAAACAGGAAGTGACGAGACAGGACAAAAACCCAACTTGACCCAACTTAACCTCACCGCGGTGTGACACAGGGCCTGAAACCGCCTCTTCCCATTGGTCAAAAACACCCGTGGTACCAACACTAACACTCGTTCGGCTAACAAACCGAGCTAACAGCAGCTACAGTTGTCAGCAGTTTAATTCACTGTGCATCGGGGAACTCTGTAAATCACAGAGAGTCGAGGCGGAGCAGCACATCAGACATAAAATATTTCACTAAAATCAGTGAAGTAGCTGGTGGCGTGTGACTCAGTGCCATCATTCCCATCAATACCAGACTTCATTATGTCTCACTGTGAATTAAAACAGTGTCATTAGCGGCACTAGGTCGTTTTCAGCAGTTGGCAGTGCTCTAAGAATAAATAGTGTGGCGGACGAAGGCGTTCGAAGTGCGAGGGCAATTAATCTTTTCCTGCACATTGGCGGCGTTGTTAACAAGTCCCGTATTGATGTAAGTGAGATATTCTATTTGTTCCTTAATGGACTTGAGGAATCGCTCAATTTGTTTCTTCCATAATTGCAGAGAAGATGAACCCAGTTCTGTATGATTCCCACCAATCAATACTCACTTTCCAATCCTGTGTCCTGTCCACAGACGGGAACATAAATTGGTGCATCAGCGAATGTAGTATGTTGTGGGATTAACTAACCTTTGTCTTGACCGTCTTTGCACCCCATTCTCAGCACAAATCGGCTTATATAAGGTTATTTTTGGTGTTTTTATCATTAAAAATATAGCTGGCATGCAGGATCGTTGCTTCAAACACAAAAACACTGTTACTCTGTCTCTTCATTACAGAGATGTGAGAGAAAATGTTTTTTTTACACAGAAAGAAATGGAGTGTGTGGAGTGGGTGTACTGCAGAAAAACAGCGTCATTACACCAGGAAGGTCTGAATGGGAGGTTTTAAATAACCCAAATGCACTGTGGTTCATTGTATTGTCCTACTCCCCCATGCTATTCAATTCACATCCCACCTCTCTCTGACACAAAGCAAGGTTAGATTGATGGACTGTATATTGGTTTGAAGATGTACGGAGGCAATGTTTAGCTTTTTTAGTATCAGTATGCAGGTTTTTCTTTCTTTACATAGTTGAAACCAGACTTCCAATGCCTTAACAAGATGGTAACACCTAAAATAGATCTTATGTATGAATAATCAAACAAAGAAAACAGAGAACGCTAGTGGACAGACTCCATCCCTATAAAGAAACAAACAAACAAGGTAGGCCCCCCTTTCGTTGCCAAGACTACCTTGACCCGTCGCGACATGGACCCAGCTAGACCTCTGAAGGTGTGCTGTGGTATCTGGAACCAAGATGTTAGCAGCGGATCCTTTAAGTCCTGGAAGTCTGGGAAGTGGGGCCTCCA
The DNA here is from genome assembly GCA_004119915.2 of Collichthys lucidus. Taxonomy (NCBI): domain Eukaryota; kingdom Metazoa; phylum Chordata; class Actinopteri; family Sciaenidae; genus Collichthys; species Collichthys lucidus. Next base: position 3,329,694 of record CM014099.1, on the reverse strand, counting down.
TGGATAGGACTTGTTTGCAGAATCTGTAGGCAAAGTCAACACCTTGAACTGATTGTTGTGTTCCTCAAACTTTTCCTAAAGCATGTTTGTTTTGTGGCAGAAAGAAGCCTCTGCCATCAGGGAATAACTGTTTCCATGAACAACAATGCTTTGGTAGGGGGTACGTGTCAACGTGACATCAACATGATTGGTGGGATCCGAGGTTTCCCAACAGAACATTGCTTCCATCAACTTGCCTCCTGGACCAGGCAACCTTCTTTCACTACTTCATGGTCCAGTTCTGATGCTCACACGACCATTGTTGGCGCTTTCAGCAGTGGACAAGGGTCAGCATACACAACAAACTGTGATTGACCGTCTGTTCAGACACCTTTCTACTATTTCAGTAGTTTGAGATACAGTAGCTCAAACCACATGGGCATCCCCATGTGCATCAATGACCCTTGGCCACCAATAACTTTCAAGTGTTTCAGTTTTGGAGAGCCAGTCTTCGAGCAATCACATTTCAGCCCTTGTCAGAGTTGCTCAAATCCTCAGGGTTGCCCATTTTTCTTGCTTCTAACATCAACTTTGAGGACAACATGTTCATTCCCTGCCTGATATATCCCAACCACTGACAGATGCCATGATACCAAGATAATCAGTGGTGTTTGCTTCACCCGTCGGTGGTCATAATATTCTGGCTGATCTGGTATCCCTCACTAACCTGCTTTGCATACCTCCCACTGGGGCTTCCTCTCTCACTGCTGGGGGGTGGGTTGGGTGTGCCTGGTGCTCACCTCCCTGGTGGTCTGGCTTTTCACTCACTGCTATATCATGCATGCAGTAATGCAGGTACATTTCATCTACACATCCAACCTTGAAATAATTTATGCTTTTCAAAGGAGACATATCGGAAGTTGATCTTGCAGCACAGTCTCCTTCAAATCCTTTTATGATAAACTGTATCTCTGTGTACTTGTTTTCCTTCAGAGACATGTATGAAATAGTGATTTAATCGAGGGGTCGATGCAGCACAAGTCGTAGCTGCCGGGTAGCATTTATGACGCTCAATCAAATCTTTATCTTCGACTCATGTCGACGTCTCACAAGAGAAACTGAAAAATATGTCGATGATAACACCAAAGTGTCGACGGAGGTGATTGCAGACCGAGGCTGTGAGGGTATATTTGTCGATCGGGTGAGTGATGAAAGTGATCTGCCGTTTTGATGATGGTGAGGACAAAGAAGAGATTGTTTCAGTGTGAATGGCTTGTAGAAAATAATCTAGTAAAGCGACTGTGGGCTGCATCTCGAAGAGCAGACGAAGTCCTGAAAGCTTTTAGTTGGAGAAGTGACAAGAAATTACTTTAAAAGATCGGCCGAACATCAAGCAGGGTCACCACCAGCAGCAGCCAGTCTGTCTTTTACCAACCACTAAAAGTCAGTCCCACATTTACTCTTCCTCTAGAGGCTGCTGCACCGGGTTAAATTGCACTTGCCCTGCTCCTGTTCTTGCACGACATTGGCTCCATTCCACTGTTTTCTTACCATTGGTCCAAAACGCTTGTGGTAGATTCTTATAAATATTTGGGGACAATAATTGATAAAAAACTTGACAGATGACCTAAATACCTCAACAATCCTACAGAGATTAAACTTTCTGCACAGACTAAAATCTTTTAACGTTGATGGTTTTGTTTTATAGATCTTTTATTGAGTCAGTTTTTGCTTGATCTCCTGTCGGTTAAAAATAAAAATTGTCTGTTTAAAATTGTGAGAGATGCCAACAAGATACTTGTCATGCAGCAGCTCTGTCTCTCGGAGATCTTTGAGAGACGAGTCCTGCAGAAGACTCGGTCCATCCTGTCTCGCCCTGACCACCCACTGTTGCAGGAATTTATTTCTCTGCCGTCTGGACGGAGATACATGCTACCTAGGGCACGAACAAATAATAAATTCTCCTTTGTTCCACGTGAAATCAATTTGCACAATTCTTGTGCCATCTGTTTATCTTTTTATTTTTTATAGACTTTCTGCTTTCCGTCACTTATATTCTTACTTCGTTTAGGATTGTTTAAATCAAGTTTGGTTGCTTTACTCTGCGTCATTGTTCTATGTCACTGTTTGTCTATTTATTGTCTGTTGTGTAAGTTGCATTGTCACTGCAAATCAAGTTTCCCCTGGAGGGACAATAAAGCTCTGATCTGAACTGAACTGAGAGCTAAAGGTCGGCTAACAAACTGAAAACAAACCAGTGAAACAGTTGGTGGTGTGTGAAAAAAATGGATCTACGAATGACAGAGACGCCTTTACACTGATTACAAGTCAGTGTCGCATCAACATGATTAATATTCATATATCTGTAAAGATACACACACAGAATACATCTTTAAAGTTTAAACCTTCATTTGAAATCTCTACCGCTGATCATAGACTTTCATTATTTTCTAGAAATGTCCACATTTGAATGCAGCGTCAGTCTGGTCTGATGTAAACAGTATATTTAGATTATGAGATTTTTTTTTTCCACAGCTAATGTTTATTAAACATGCAGAATGAAGAATAAACTGAGTTTCAGATTGACACAGTGTGTGCCTATACAGTTTTGCTCTTCACTGTCCTTCAACGGTTCAACAATCTCATTTACATACTCATAAATCATTCACATCTGACATCTCTTCACACACACACCTGTGGGTGCTGTAATAATGAGGTGTTTGAATACCACAGTCTGATGGCTGGGTGGATGATTCAGTCTCTCAGTTGCCAAGTGGTGTAATAAATGTGCTGAAATCTTTGGTCCACAGTCCAGAATCCTGGTTCTAGTCGCCCAGAGTGAGCATGGTCACCATTGTTTCTCATGTGTCAGGATGGCCGAGTGGTCTAAGGTGCCAGACTCAAGGTTTGAGTCCTTCCTGAGCTAAAACGGAAGTTCTGGTCTCCAGGTAGAGGCATAGGTTCAGATCCAGCACCTGACAGAAATGAAAATAGACGTGTTTTCTTTGATATAATAGCTAATCTAAATAAGGACAAAGCTAATGACTCCTGTTTGCTCAAACAAGCCACCTGTCAATCAAAGCGTCCCTGCTCTTAATCCTGCATAACTTTAATCCTTAATATAATGTGAACAGGTGAGTTGTATATAAATTCACCCTCAGTACAGTTGTCATGAACGGGGAAATTAGCTACAGAGACCAAAACTGTTTTTTGTCCCAGGCTGTAAACATGTTTATTTCTGCTGTGAAGTTGGACATTTGGACATGGGGACTTATGCAATAAGTGAGTCATAAAACAATCCCCAAACTCCCCCGAGTGACAGAAAAAATAAGGATTCCTCCTCTGTGACATCATGGAAGCTTCCAGAGAACTGATAAAAGTAGAAAATCCTCCAAAGTTCGGCAGGAAGAAGCTAAAAACGAGCCAGAGATGTGACGCTCTTATCTCATTGGACATTCTGACATCTTCTGAACTGGATGACTCTCCATGTGTCAGGATGGCCGAGTGGTCTAAGGCGCCAGACTCAAGGCTTCAATCCTTCCTGAACAAAGGGACTTCTGGTCTCCACATGGAGGCGTGGGTTCAAATCCCACTCCTGACAGACTTTTGTTATGAGTTGGATTCTACAAAGTCCAGCCTTCTTCTAACCATCCAATCACCCCATGTTGTATAAAAGACTGCTTCAACCTTCCAGACTTTGCCAGATAATTTAGTCTTTTTTTTAGGTAACTATATAGTAGCCAACATTGTGAACTTCTTTTGAACCCAGCTCTTTCTGTTCTTCAAGAACTCCTGCTCATCATTCCCCTTCCTCGTACTATAACCCTCTCCTTAGTAGTAGTATCTGACATCTTCTGAACTGGACAACTCTCCATGTGTCAGGATGGCCGAGTGGTCTAAGGCGCCAGACTCAAGGTTTCACTCCTTCCTGAACAAACAGGGGACTTCTGGTCTCTAAATGGAGGCGTGGGTTCAAATCCCACTCCTGACAGTTCTGCTGTGAAGTTGGACATTTTAACATGGGGACTTCTGGAGCCAGCCTCAAGTGGACGTTTGAGGAACTGCAGTTTTTTGGGACTCAAGTTTTAATTTTACAGACACAGAGGTCGCTGCTTGGAGTTGGTCGATGGTCATACCAGACCAAGTGAGTGTGTAGCAGTACAAACCCGAGCCTGCTGAATTCAGAAATGGTTTATTTAATTCCTCATGAATTCAACTTTTGATTTTTGTATTTTTCTTTCAAAAGTTTCAGCCTCACCTAAAATCTCTTTGAAACTAAACTTTCTACCTTGTGTGACAAAGTCCACACTGTCTATCTCGTCTTTTTTTTCCCCCAATGCCACATTTTGTTTGTAGTGAATGAAATATTCAACTCCAGATCCCGCAGCACTGTCCTGTGCACTGTTTTATACACAAAATACAGCTTGACATAAAGTCTGTGGTGTTGGTGAAAACTTTACAGCCTCCACTAGAATTTGAAATAAAGGTCTGTGAGCTTGAATAACAACCAGCTGCATAAAATACATTTGTTATGATGCAGCAGCTGAAGGGGCATGCAGATCAGAAAATACTTTTATTTTGACATTTCCCCTGCAATACATATTCCAAACAGTTCAAATAAACATGTGCAATGTTCTTGGACTCCTTGAAGGTGTTTTTGGTGTAATATAAATAAAGATTCTGTTGTATTAGTTTATTATGTTGCTGAGCTTGACTACTAAACCTTTTTCTCAAACATCATGCAACTTTACCACCACAAGTCACAGACCACCAACTGTTTCACTGATTTTATGGAGAAATTGTCTTTTTATAGATGTGATTTAAGAACAAACTGGTTCAGTTATTTTGTTCTGGCTCCGTGCAAAGATCATTTGAAGACGGGCAGTTAGCAGGAATGTATTGTCCGTGGATGACTGAGCAGGGACGCACGGGGTCGAAGGTCATGGGGTCATCATCAGGCTTTGAGTGAGGGCAGATGGGCTTAACTCTGCATGTGTGATGGAGAGAGATCAAAAGACATCTGAAGAAACAACGAGAACAAGAGCGACCTTTTAAAAATAGGACGCAAGAAATGTGATGTTAGCAGAATTTTTTTTTTCAACAATGCCCTTGACTTTAGACTTCTCTGCTCGTCGGAGACAACGAGTGTGAGTTTTAAAGAACAATGCTGATTAAAGCAGTCTGTAGTTCATAGTTTGGTAACTTCTGCAGAACTGAGATGACTCCAGCATGCATGTGTCAGGATGGCCCAGCGACTAAAGCACCAGTCTCAAGGGTTCAATCCTTCCTGAGAAGCGACGCTTCTCATCTCTGATTAAAGACGTGGGTTCAAATCCCACTTGTGACAGAATTTTACCTGATTGTCACCTCACCACATGCTGCTCATCATCCAATCACCTCCTGCTTTATGAAAGGCCGGTTCAACTTTCCACACTTTTCAAATCATGCCGTCACCTTTGTTGTCACAACGTAACAGCCCACCTTGTGAATCCGGTTTAAATCTGCTCTTCCTGTGTTTCAGGAACTGCTACCTCATCCTACAACCTTCTGCTGAAGTATCTGACATCTGTGGATTGCATGTGTGTTAGGATGGCCGAGCGGTCTAAGGCGCCGGACTCAAGGCTTCAATCCGTCCTGAACAAAGGGACTTCTGGTCTCCAAATGGAGGCGTGGGTTCAAATCCCACTCCTGACAGACTTTTGTTATGAGTTGGATTCTACACAGTCCAGTCTTCTTCTTACCTGATTTTCACCTCATCACATGCTGATTATCATCCAATCACCTCCTGTTGTATGAAAGACTGCTTCAACCTTCCAGACTTTGTCAGATCATTTAGTCTTTTTTTTTTTTGGTAACCATATAGTAGCCAACATTGTGAACTTCTTTTAACTTTCTTTTGACATCTTCTGAACTGGACAACTCTCCATGTGTCATGATGGCCGAGTGGTCTAAGGCGCCAGACTCAAGGCTTCAATCCTTCCTGAACAAAGGGACTTCTGGTCTCCCAATGGAGGCGTGGGTTCAAATCCCACTCCTGACAGACTTTTGTTATGAGTTGGATTCTACAAAGTCCAGCCTTCTTCTTACCTGATTGTCACCTCATCACATGCTGTTTATCATCCAATCACCCCCTGTTGTATGAAAGACTGCTTCAACCTTCCAGACTTTGCAATGTTAGCAAAAATATAACTGCCAACCTTCTGAAATCCTGTTGATCTCTGCTCTTCTACCCATGGTTCTCCAGAAGTCCAGCTCTGCCTTCTACTGTCTTCTCCTGAAGTATCTGACATCTGTGGATGAGATGGTTGCATGCATGTCAGGATGGCCGAGCGGTCTAAGGCGCCAGACTCAAGGCTTCAATCCTTCCTGAACAAAGGGACTTCTGGTCTCCAAATGGAGGCGTGGGTTCAAATCCCACTCCTGACAGACTTTTGTTATGAGTTGGATTGTACAAAGTCCAGTCTTCTTCTTACCTGATTGTCACCTCATCACATGCTGTTTATCATCCAATCACCCCCTGTTGAATGAAAGACTGCTTCAACCTTCCAGACATTGCCAGATCATTTAGTCTTTTTTTTTGTGGTAACAATGTACCAGCCAACACTGTGAACTTCTTTTGAACCCAGCTCTTTCTGTTCTTCAGGAACTCCTGCTCATCATTCCCCTTCCTTTTACTATAATCCTCTCCTTTAGTATCTGACATCTTCTGAACTGGTTGACGCTGCATGTGTCAGGATGGCCGAGTGGTCTAAGGCGCCAGACTCAAGGCTTCAATCCTTCCTGAACAACGGGACTTCTGGTCTCCACATGGAGGCGTGGGTTCAAATCCCACTCCTGACAGACATTTAATGCAACTTAATTGTACAAAGTCCAGCCTTCTTCTTACCTGATTGTCACCTCATCACATGCTGTTTATCATCCAATCACCCCCTGTTGTATGAAAGACTGCTTCAACCTTTAAGTTTTTGCTATGTTAGCAGAAACGCAACGGCCAACATTGTGAAATTCTGTTGATCTCAGCTCTTCCTGTTCTTCTGGAACTTCCTCCCATGATTCTCCTCTTAAGTCCAGCTTTGCCTTCTACTGTCTTCTCCAGAAGTATCTGACATCTGTGGGTGAGATGTTCGCATGTGTGTCAGGATGGCCGAGTGGTCTAAGGCGCCAGACTCAAGGCTTCAATCCTTCCTGGGCAAAGGGACTTCTGGTCTCCAAATGGAGGTGTGGGTTCAAATCCCACTCCTGACAGACTTTTGTACAAGGTCCAGTCTTCTTCTTACCTGATTGTCACCTCATCACATGCTCTTTATCATCCAATCACCTCCTGCTGTATGAAAGACTGCTTCAACCTTCCAGACTTTGTCAGATCATTTAGTCTTTTTTTTGGGTAACTATATAGTAGCCAACACTGTGAACTTCTTTTGAACCCAGCTCTTCATGTTCTTCAGGAACTCCTGCTCATCATTCCCCTTCCTTGTACTATAACCCTCTCCTTTAGTATCTGACATCTTCTGAACTGGTTGACGCTACATGTGTCAGGATGGCCGAGTGGTCTAAGGCGCCAGACTCAAGGCTTCAATCCTTCCTGAACAAAGGGACTTCTGGTCTCCACATGGAGGCGTGGGTTCAAATCCCACTCCTGACAGACATTTAATGCAACTTGATTGTACAAAGTCCAGTCTTCTTCTTACCTGATTGTCACCTCATCACATGCTGGTTATCATCCAATCACCCCCTGCTGTATGAAAGACTGCTTCAACCTTCCAGTTTTTGCTTTGTCAGATCATTTAGTCTTTTTTGTTCTTGTGAACTTCTTTTGAACCCAGCTCTTTCTGTTCTTTAAGAACTCCTGCTCATCATTCCCCTTCCTTGTACTATAACGCTCTCCTTTAGTATCTGACATCTTCTGAACTGGTTGACGCTACATGTGTCAGGATGGCCGAGTGGTCTAAGGCGCCAGACTCAAGAGTTGACTCCTTCCTGAACAAAGGGACTTCTGGTCTCCAAATGGAGGCGTGGGTTCAAATCCCACTCCTGACAAACATTTTATGCAACTTGATTGTACAAAGTCCAGCCTTCTTCTTACCTGATTGTCACCTCATCACATGCTGTTTATCATCCAATCACCTCCTGTTGTATAAAAGACTGCTTCAACCTTCCAGTTTTTGCAATGCTAGCAAAAATATAACGGCCAACATTGTGAAATTCTGTTGATCTCTGCTCTTCCTGTTCTTCTGGAACTTCTACCCATGATTCTCCTCTTAAGTCCAGCTCTGCCTTCTACTGTCTTCTCCTGAAGTATCTGACATCTGTGGGTGAGATGGTTGCATGTGTGTCAGGATGGCCGAGTGGTCTAAGGCGCCAGACTCAAGGCTTCAATCCTTCCTGAACAAAGGGACTTCTGGTCTCCAAATGGAGGCGTGGGTTCAAATCCCACTCCTGACAGACTTTTGTTATGAGTTGGATTCTACAAAGTCCAGCCTTCTTCTTACCTGATTGTCACCTCATCACATGCTGTTTATCATCCAATCACCTCCTGTTGTATGAAAGACTGCTTTAACCTTCCAGACTTTGCCAGATCATTTAGTCTTTTTTTTTTGGGGTAACTATATAGTTGCCAACACTGTAAGCTTCTTTTGAACCCAGCTCTTTCTGTTCTTCAGGAACTCCTGCTCACCATTCCCCTTCCTTTTACTATAACCCTCTCCTTTAGTATCTGACATCTTCTGAACTGGATGACTCTACATGTGTCAGGATGGCCGAGTGGTCTAAGGCGCCAGACTCAAGGCTTCAATCCTTCCTGAACAAAGGGACTTCTGGTCTCCAAATGGAGGCGTGGGTTCAAATCCCACTCCTGACAGACTTTTGTTATGAGTTGGAGTCCAGCCTTCTTCTTACCTGATTGTCACCTCATCACATGCTCTTTATAATCCAATCACCTCCTGCTGTATGAAAGACTGCTTCAACCTTCCAGACTTTGCCAGATCATTTAGTCTTTTTTTTTTTGGTAACTATATAGTAGCCAACATTGTGAACTTCTTTTGAACACAGCTCTTTCTGTTCTTCAGGAACTCCTGCTCATCATTCCCCTTCCTCGTACTATAACCCTCTCCTTTAGTATCTGACATCTTCTCAACTGCAGGGCTGTTCATGTGTCAGGATGGCCGAGTGGTCTAAGGCGCCAGACTCAAGGCTTCAATCCTTCCTGAACAAAGGGACTTCTGGTCTCCAAATGGAGGCGTGGGTTCAAATCCCACTCCTGACAGACATTTAATGCAACTTGATTGTACAGAGTCCAGTCTTCTTCTTACCTGATTGTCACCTCATCACATGCTGTTTATCATCCAATCACCCCCTGTTATATCAAAATTGCTTCCAGACTTTGCAATGTTAGCAAAAATGTACCGGCCAACATTGTGAAATCCTGTTGATCTCTGCTCTTCCTGTGCTTCTGGAACTTCTACCCATGATTCTCCTCTTAAGTCCAGCTCTGCCTTCTACTGTCTTCTCCTGAAGTATCTGACATCTGTGGGTGAGACGTTTGCATGTGTGTCAGGATGGCCGAGCGGTCTAAGGCGCCAGACTCAAGGCTTCAATCCTTCCTGAACAAAGGGACTTCTGGTCTCCAAATGGAGGCGTGGGTTCAAATCCCACTCCTGACAGACTTTTGTACAAGGTCCAGTCTTCTTCGTACCTGATTGTCACCTCATCACATGCTGTTTATCATCCAATCACCCCCTGCTGTATGAAAGACTGCTTCAACCTTCCAGTTTTTGTCAGATCATTTAGTCTTTTTTTTTGTTTTTTGTTTTTTGTAACAATGTACCAGCCAACATTGTGAAATCCTGTTGATCTCTGCTCTTCCTGTTCTTTTGGAACTTCCACCCTTAATTCTCCTCTTGAGTCCAGCTCTGCCTTCTACTGTCTTCTCCTGAAGTATCTGACATCTGTGGGTGAGATGTTTGCATGTGTGTCAGGATGGCCGAGTGGTCTAAGGCGCCAGACTCAAGGCTTCAATCCTTCCTGAACAAAGGGACTTCTGGTCTCCACATGGAGGCGTGGGTTCAAATCCCACTCCTGACAGACATTTAATGCAACTTGATTGTACAAAGTCCAGCCTTCTTCTTACCTGATTGTCACCTCATCACATGCTGTTTATCATCCAATCACCTCCTGTTATATCAAAATTGCTTCCAGTTTTTGCAATGTTAACAGAAACGCAACGGCCAACCTTGTGAAATCCTGTTGATCTCTGCTCTTCCTGTTCTTCTGGAACTTCTACCCATGATTCTCCTCTTAAGTCCAGCTCTGCCTTCTACTGTCTTCTCCTGAAGTATCTGACTTCTGTGGATGAAGCAACTAAATGCATGTCAGGATGGCCGAGTGGTCTAAGGCGCCAGACTCAAGGCTTCAATCCTTCCTGAACAAAGGGACTTCTGGTCTCCCAATGGAGGCGTGGGTTCAAATCCCACTCCTGACAGACTTTTGTTATAAGTTGTTTTCTACAAAGTGAAATCTTTTTAACCCAAAATGCTCCTGCATAGAAGTTTGTTCCCACAGTCTCTCTCCAACACAAACCATACTGAAGGTTCCAGTGCAGATATTGTCCATAAGGGTCCATCCTGCAGAGTGGACATAAATATTGACGTTCTTGTCTGGTGTTGTTCAGTCTGAACATGAGCAGACACTGCAAACAAGCTTTGCTTAAGTCCAAAAGAAACAACATGCTCAGCAGATCTACATAATGTGTACTGACAGTACACAGGAGTGTGTGTGAGAATGTGTGACAGTGTTTGCATGTGCTCTGTTTGAGAACACAGCGTAAACACAAACACACACACAGTGTGTTCATTCCACCGCCGTGTTTAACAGCTCACTTAGTCAGCCAGTGAACCCTGCAAAGCATCCAGACATTCATATGATCGTCAAGTCAAACACACACACAAAACACAAGACAGCTAATTAACCAGTCAGATGAGCAGAAGGACAGTTTGTCAGCCGAACAGGAAGAAGTTTGTCAGCTAGATTGATCAGTCAGTGATTTAGAGACGTAGTGAATCGGTATAATACGCTCATTGTGTGTGTGTGTGTTGTTTGTACACATGACATAGTATCTTTTTCTTTGTACTGCTGCCCTTTACAAAAGATGTATTGTACATGCAGTACAGTGTTTCCTTAAGAATAACGGGGAGAGTAAATGTGGCATATTTCTATTTATAGGTTATTTATTATTTCACCATTTCAACCAGATTTATTTACTTAGGAATAAAAAATACCAGTGAAACATTTAACATAGTGTTTTTGTGATTGTAAACCAGGAGTTAAAATATTAAATGGATTAAAATTAAGAAGAATGTATGTAGGTACAAGCAGGTTCTTGAGCCTACAACAACGTCAACAACTATAATGACCACAACGACAAAGACAACAACTACAGCAATGACAATGACGAATTACGACAACGAACTACAATAATAACGACAACAAATAACAACTACAGCAATGACAACAAGTACAACAATAACAATGACAACTAGAGCAATGAACATGACAACAACTACAACAATGACAGTGACAATGACAACAACTACAGCAATAACAATGACAACAAGTACAACAATAACAATGACAACTAGAGCAATGACAACAACTACAGCAATAACAATGACAACAAGTACAACAATAACAATGACAACTACAGCAATGACAACAACTACAGCAATAACAATGACAACAAGTACAACAATAACAATGACAACTAGAGCAATGAACATGACAACAACTACAACAATGACAGTGACAATGACAATGAAAACAACTACAGCAATAACAATGACAACAAGTACAACAATAACAATGACAACTAGAGCAATGACAATGACAACAACTACAACAATGACAGTGACAGTGACAATGACAATCACAACACTAACAATGGCAACCACAACAGTGACAATGATGACAACACTAACAACAATTAGTATCTGACATCTTCTGAACTGGTTGGTTCTCCATGTGTCAGGATGGCCGAGCGGTCTAAGGCGCCAGACTCAAGGCTTCAATCCTTCCTGAACAAAGGGACTTCTGGTCTCCACATGGAGGCGTGGGTTCAAATCCCACTCCTGACAGACATTTAATGCAACTTGATTGTACAAAGTCCAGCCTTCTTCTTACCTGATTGTCACCTCATCACATGCTGTTTATCATCCAATCACCCCCTGTTATATCAAAATTGCTTCCAGTTTTTGCAATGTTAACAGAAACGCAACGGCCAACATTGTGAAATCCTGTTGATCTCTGCTCTTCCTGTGCTTCTGGGACATCCACCCATGATTCTCCTCCAGCTCTGCCTTCTACTGTCTTCTCCTGAATCTGATCTGATCTGACATTTGTGGATGAGATCCTGCATGCATGTCAGGATGGCCGAGCGGTCTAAGGCGCCAGACTCAAGGCTTCGATCCTTCCTGAACAAAGGGACTTCTGGTCTCCCAATGGAGGCGTGGGTTCAAATCCCACTCCTGACAGACTTTTGTCTGACAATGACAACACTAACAAGGTTGGGGATGACAACAATGGACTGGGCACTTCCATTAAAAATAAAAATATGCAAAATATATTTAAGTGAATATTTCACTTCGCATTCATTTGAATGCTCAAAGGCAAACAATGTAACAACATGTGTAGGAGTGTGTGTGAATCTGCAGCTCGCTGCCTTTATTTGCTTATTTTGCTGTGTTTGCAATGTTTCTTTACATCAACCTTTGGGCAGATGTAGGATCTGAGGTCAGGATTCGAGCAGGTCACATTGTTGTCTCCTCTGCAGCGCTGACACAGGACAAAAAAAATGAAGCGTAGGGACACACATGGAGAGCTATGTAGCACCTCTCATGGGTGATCGTACTCGGAGCCCAAAGTTACACACAGACGAACAAAGACAGAGACACCATTCACCTGATTTACAAGTCAGTGTAGCATCAGCAGGATGCAAAAACTCAAACAAAACATTTCACAATCACGTTATCCAAGTTTTCTTTAAAGTACATTTACAATTTCATACCATAGGTTAAAGACATTTTTCTTGAATGGACAAATCCTATAAAAAAAAGCCCAAAACAACAATGTTTTATTTCATGTTGTAGCCAGTTTTTCAGCTGTTCAGCCTTTATTCTGAACGTAGTAGTTTTGTTTTGTGTTTACAAGCTCGTTTTTATGTCATTCATTCAGTACACTACACTTTTTTAGAGGTTTTTCAATCTGCGTCTGAATAAAATCTGATTTTTTTTGCATCGCTTTGTCCTGGAAATGTCCCTCAAGTGGCTTTTTGTTGTTGTTGGATTGCCACTAGAGTTCTTTTTTCGTTAATTTCTAATTTCTCTGCCCTGCATGTGGCTCACAGACTCAAGCTGATTCATTCATATACTAAAAGTCTGTAAAAGCAAAAAGGCTCAGTCATTTTCTAAAGCAGCTGGACTGAATAGAGGAAACTGGGACACTCTTGAGGACTTAAATCAATATAATCTTGTAAGAAATACACACATGGTGTATATATATATATATATCTGTCTATCGGGGCTTTAACCTCGTTCCCAGCTCATGATCTTTGACCTTTCTCCACCCAAACGCTCCAAACACAAACGCACCCTGTCACCCAGCGACACGAATCATTCCTGCCATACCAGGCGACTTGCACAACTTGAAGTTGTTCTAATGCACCGGGTGCCTACTGTAACATTCAGGAGACTTATGAAACAAAAGGTTGGCCCCTGAATGGCCCAGTGTCAAGGATTACTTCTCAGACAAATTCTCCAACAACAAAGCCTCCATTGTGTCCCGCCAAGCCCTCGAATTAGCAGCGGGGGCGACTGCACGCTTAACTGAGCTTGACAGAGCGACGACCACTCTCACTCCCACCAGACCGGACCAGATTTCCTGAGATCGCTTCAATTTCAAACATCCTAAAAAGATCAAATGAGAAAGAAAAAGTCAGAATAAAAGGAAAAATAAATACAATTCACCTCTGGGGGTAAACAGATTATTATATGTGTGAATTAAACCGTGCATGATGAGTAGGTTTTAATCTGAAGCGTGGATTAAAGCTGCAACATCTGTCAACACAAAGCAACAAGTTTGTTTGTTTGCTCGTACTTTATTAAAGGCAGAGTTCAAACAGTGATCACGCCATTGTTAAAAATATAAACACAATAATCTTTTATTTGTCTTTATTGTGATTTTAAAAGTTTTTTTTAAATAGCTCTCAATTTAAACCCATGGGAATGAGTTTAATCTGCCACCGTCAAGTCGGAAAACAATACAGAGCAAGACTTCCTGGTGCAATTTTCAAAATAAAAGCATGTATGTTTGCACAAAGCATGGAGCTAGTGGAAAATTATGATTTTAAAATGACAATTATTTAAAAGGATTTCCTCATTTCAGGTGTTTTCTCACCAAATACACATTTTTTTTTACCTGATTCAGCTCTGTTGCATTTTTTTTATTGTCTTAAATCCAGTATCCAAATCATACACTCTACAAAACAGTCTGATCCAGAATAAAGATTCTAGCCGGCGTTTGTAAAGTCCAGACTGAGTATGGTGACTGTTGCGCTGCACTTGTCAGGATGGCCGAGTGGTCTAAGGCGCCAGACTCAAGGCTTCAATCCTTCCTGGACAAAGGGACTTCTGGTCTCCACATGGAGGCGTGGGTTCAAATCCCACTCCTGACAGACATTTAACGCAACTTGATTGTACAAAGTCCAGCCTTCTTCTTACCTGATTGTCACCTCATCACATGCTGTTTATCATCCAATCACCCCCTGCTGTATGAAAGACTGCTTCAACCTTCCAGTTTTTGCAATGTTAGCAGAAATATAACTGCCAACCTTCTGAAATCCTGTTGATCTCTGCTCTTCTACCCATGATTCTCCTCTTAAGTCCAGCTCTGCCTTCTACTGTCTTCTCCTTTAGTATCTGACATCTTCTGAACTAGATGACCCTCACCATACATGTGTCAGGATGGCCGAGTGGTCTAAGGCGCCAGACTCAAGGCTTCACTCCTTCCTGAACAAAGGGACTTCTGGTCTCCAAATGGAGGCGTGGGTTCAAATCCCACTCCTGACAGACTTTTGTTATGAGTTGGATTCTACAAAGTTTCTGCTGTTGGTCACTTGTTTCAACTTGTTAAAGCTCACTGTTAGCTTGTTGTTAGCTTGGTTTAGCATGTTGTTCATTTGTTTAAGCTCACTAACTAGTTTTAGCTCACTGTTAGCTTGGTGTTAGCTCACTGTTAGCTCATTGTTAGCTTGTTTTAGCTCACTGTTAGCTTGTTGTTAGCTCACTGTTAGCTCATTGTTAGCTTGTTTTAGCTCACTGTTAGCTTGCTGTTAGCTTGTTTTAGCTCAATGTTAGCTTGCTGTTAGCTTGTTTTAGCTCACTGTTAGCTCACTGTTTGCTTGTTTTAGCTCATTGTTAGCTTGCTGTTAGCTTGTTTTAGCTCATTGTTAGCTTGCTGTTAGCTTGTTTTAGCTCATTGTTAGCTTGTTTTTAACCTGTTTTAGCTCACTGTTAGCGTGTTGTTAGCTTGTTTTATCTTACTGTTAGCTTGTTGTTAGCTTGTTTTAGCTCACTGTCAGCTTGCTGTTAGCTTGTTTTAGTTCGTTTTTAGTTTGTTGTTAGCTTGTTTTAGCTCACTGTTAGCTTGTTGATAGCTTGTTTTAGCTCACTGTTAGCTTGTTGATAACTTGTTTTAGCTCATTGTTAACTTGTTGTTAGCTTGATTTAGCCTGTCGATCATTTGTTTAAGCTCATTAACTTGTTTTAGCTCAGTACAGTTGTCATGAACGGGGAAATTAGCTACAGAGACCAAAACAGTTTTTTGTACCAGGCTGTAAACATGTTTATTTCTGCTGTGAAACATGGGGACTTATGGAGACTGACTCACTTCTGGAGCCAGCCTCAGGTGGACGATAGAGGAACTGCAGCTTCTTCTTGTTTCAGCTCATTAACTTATTTTAGCTCACTGTTAGCTTGTTGTTAGCTTATTTTATCTCACTGTTCGGCTGTCAACAGTTTTATTTCTGCTGCTTTGACATTTGAGGGTAAATCAGATGCTGTGTGTGTGTGTGTTTTTCGGATCGTCTTTTATTTTGAAGGGGAGCCCGCCTCCTCCCCGGTGCTGGTCGGAGCTGCTGTCCGCCTCTCAGGCACTGAGCGGGTTCAGTATCGGGAGGAGGAGGAAACATCCTGATACTCCCTCAGTATTCAGAGGCCGTGTGAGAGAGCGGAGCTTCGGGCTGGATGTGTGCGCCTCGGACTCTGGTGGACACACACACACACACACACACACACTCCTACAAACGTGGACGTGTCTGCGCGCGTGTGTGTGTTAGTGTGTGAGGCATGAATCACACCTGAGCTCGGGCATGTAGTTATCCGGGCTCCTGGGCGTGGGGACGGACGCGGAGGACTTTGTTTGTCTGTGGGAATATTGTTGAACTAAACAAACTTCAGAGTCAGTCCGGACTTCCACACACGAGGATGTAAATCTGGGAACTTTTTTTGTTTTTCCGCACACGGAGGACTAGTTTTATTTTCTAACTTTTTTACGGATTATTGACGGAGACGTCTTTACGCACGGAGCACGCACGGACAGAGAGAGGAGGGAGCGATCAGCTGCAGACACAGAGGTAAGCTTCGGTTAATATTTGACCTGCTTTAACGCAAACTTTCCCCTCACACACACACACACACACACACACACACACACACACACACACACACACACACACACACACACACACACACACGCACACACACAAATCTCACACGTCAAACCAAACTCCACGCGTAAAACTCCACATTTAATTATTCACCGCCTGCCTTGAAGTGTTTTGCAATCAGCATCGAAGTGTCTGATGTTCACGTGATGAAACTTTAAAGTTCAATTAAAACTAGACTAGTGTGTTTTCATTAGTGTTTAATCAGCTGAAAATATCAATTGTCGTGCTTTTATTGTCTTAAAAGCAACAGTGGGAGCGGGTCCTCTCCAACTGGGGTCTGTCATTTTTCTACAGTAGCCCAAAGCGGACAAACTACAGCTGATCTAGATTTGATTTTTTTTTTTAGTGTGGCTTTTTCTTAACATGTTTGGAACCAGAAGGGTGAGGCGTGGGGAGAAAATTCATTCGGTCGCAATCTGCAACTTCGCCACTAGGTGCCACTAAATCCCACAGCTAGACCCTTTAAAAAGGTGCAATTCTAAAGTATAACTATGTTTTTGTTTGTGTGTATTGACCTGGAAAATAAGAAGAATCATGTTTTTTAAAATGAGACTTTTATATCTTGGTTTACCCTACATGCTGGGAACAGGAGGGTGAGGCGAGTGGTATTCAGGTGGTTGCAATCTGCAACTTCGCCACTAGGTGCCACTAAATCCCACAGCTAGACCCTTTAAAAAGGTGCATTTCTAAAGCATAATTATGTTTTTATTTGTGTGTATTGACCTGAAAATAAAAAGAAGAATCATGTTTTTTAGAATGAGTCTTAGTTTACCCTACATGCCTGGAGCAGGAGGGTGAGGCGAGTGGTATTCAGGTGGTTGCAAACTGCAACTTCACCACTAGGTGCCATTAAATCCCACAGCTAGACCCTTTTAAAAAGGTGCATTTCGAAAGCTGAATTATGTTTTGATTTGTGTTTATTGACCTGGAAAATAAGAAGAATCATGTTTTTTTAAAATGAGACTTTTATGTTTTAGTTTACCCTACATGCTGGGAACAGGAGGGTGAGGCGAGTGGTATTCATCCGGTTGCAATCTGCAACTTCGCCACTAGGTGCCACTAAATCCCACACAGACTGTGTCATAAAAGTCTAGGCCGTATCTAGTGCCAATGTTTGGTTTGTACTGAGGAAAAATTGTTGGTTTCAACATTGCGGACTCCGTGAAAGAGGACCCGCCCTCACTGTAGAGATGTAACAGCCTCATTTTACGACAGCGACTCTTATTTTCAGGCGATTATACGCTAATGAAAACATACTCCAGCTAACAGATACTCGTAAATCCTGACACACTGGACGGGTTTTTCTTTTAAAACTTGACTTGACGTGACTTCCAGGATGTTTTCGCTGTATGTCGAATCGAGGCGAGGCTGTGAAGGTTCGTGACGGCTGTTTAAATCTTTCCTGGATGCTTTATTGTTTCCTAACAGGCGAGGTCAAACTTAATTTCCACTTTTTTTTAAACGAAGTCTGGTGGAATGTGTTGGGGACTAATCAATGCACCGAACATCTGGAGGGCGGCTTCAACGTATTCAAGACTTCTTCCAGGAAACACCTGTACAACACCATTATCTTATTATTGATTCTCCACCCACTGTTTAATCTATATACCAATCCCAATGAGGGTGATTGGAAGTCAGAGGAACTCCGAGTTCTCTACGATAATCCTCCTACATTTAAGGTACCGGTGGAAACAGCTGTTTTTTGATGGCAGTATCGATCACGAGCTTAAACCATTACAACAGCAGCCAGATAATGATTGTGCTTAGTTAAATCTTTGGCTCCAAAGGTCATTAAAACAGATTAACCCACATCTCATGTGTGGAACTATGAATCTTCTGAAAACCCTGTGCCGGTTCGCCATCTGCTTCCAAGTATTGCTGTGTATGATGGGAGGGTAATTGCCCATGGTGTCAGTTAATGGATTAGAATAGCCTCCACGCTGCACCTTGAGCTCCCGGAGCCATAAAACCATTATAGCTTACAGCAGCGAGCAGCAGCAGCAGCTCTGTTTAGACTCCGGTTGTTGGATGTTACGGCTAATATGATGCTCGGTTCATTGAGGCGTGCGGCTTCAAGGCTGCTCGAGCAGTTTGTTGTCATCTTTAATTTATCGCGGTGGAAGTTTGGACGTGCAGGAGTGTTTTGAAACAAGCAGCACGGGCGTCCTGTGATGCTTGTTCAGTTAATGTTTTTTAAGCTACCGCCACTCGGATTGTTCAAAAGAGGAGTCGCCTTCTTTCCGAGTAAGCTCTTCACTAAATCCCTTTTTAATGTTTTCTGCTACAAGCCCAGAAGGCTATTTCTAGGCACACGGGCCTCCACGGATGCACAATACAAACACTATCTCTCTTTTTGTGAACCGACTGTGTAAAGTTAGTTAGTGAGCAGCCGAGCTTTATGTTGTGCCGCCTCGGGGGACAAACCCGCACACGGTTTTACATTATCTCCTGACTTGGAAATGGAGTTCATGGGAGGTTTTCTAACAAACATTTCTTGGAGGCTTGCAGAATTAATTTGCCTTTTTTATGAGTTACAAAACTCAAGAGGGGTGACGATCTCACTTAGTCCGTCTGACATTCACACTCTTGGAAGGTCACAGTGGGTTAACCAGGTGTTTTGGTTCGAAACGTACCCACATGTTGCGTTGACTGTTGCAAACTTAAGTTGTCGGTTCTTGTTGTTCCTGCATGTTTAAGGCTAAATAATCATTTGTCAAGCGGCTGAAAATGAATCAACCATTATTATAACATGATAAATCTTTTTCTTCTTCAGTTTTCAGCAACTTAAATGTGAATATTTTGTCTGTTTTACATCATTTAAACAGGAAATACTACAGCACCAGTACAAGTACTTCGGCATATATGTGTACAATCCTCCTCCAGTATCATAATATCAATGAAATGTTCTGTGCATCATCTCATTCATGCAAAAGTCTTTGAGTTTTACAGGGAATACTACAGTACCACACAGGAACTGTGTGTTTACTATAAGTACGTCGGCATATATATGTGTCCAGTATCATAATATCATTGAAACTTTAAGTACATCATCACATTCATGCAAAACTTATAATAATATTGTCTTTAAGACACTTTGGTATAAACTGGTTTTTGGACACAATAGCTTAGCTTAGCATAAAGACTTGAAATAGGGGAAACAGCTAGCCAGTAATGTGTCCAAATATTTGCAAATATTAGCATATTTCCCAAATTATGGGTGATTTTGTTTGTTTGTTTGTCTTGACACAGAGCCAGGCTGGTGACCTCCCCATATGTCCAGGCTTTATGTTAAGCTAAACTATGCTATAGGTGAACTGACAGGTAGCAGTTAGTCTTTCAGGATGGTGTACACGCAGCTCTCTCTCGACCTGTTTGTGTTGCCTAACCTCTAATTTTCCAGTCTGCGGACTGAGCCGTGCACTGAAGGACAGTCAGACTATCGGAAACCTGTTTGAGTGGAATGCAGGTCGGCTCGGTTTCCTCCGACACCGTCACGAGCTCCAGCTGAAGCTGCGAGCGGCGAACGCTGAGTGAAGTGAAGAGCGTGAACCTTCCAATGAGACTTAAACGGTGACGTCAGCATGAAAGCACAGAGCTGAGACGAATGATTTGACATTGATGACATGTGTGGACGGGTTATTACTCAAATTATAGCATCACCACCTGTGTGTGTCTGCAGGGCCTTAAATCTATTAAAAACATCACATCTTATAGGTTTGTTGCATTATTTGTGTGTAGAAATCAAAGTAATTAATGTAGTGAAATCAAATGGAGCAGAATTTGTTATCTGAATCAGTTTGTTGGTGTAATCTTGCTGACATTTGCCGTTAACATCCACATTAATAACGCACGATTAGCCCCAGCCCGACTAACAAATCGCCGGCTGGCTGAACACGACGTGTTCATCGCATCACGGTAAATAAGTCTGAAATACATGAAGGTTAAAGAGCTGTGTGTGTGTGTGTGTGTGTGTGTGTGTGTGTGTGTGTGTGTGTGTGTGTTCAACAGGCTGCTGTTGTGTCGAGCGCTCGCTGTCTCTAATCTACGATCGTAGCCTGCGTGTGCAAATTAAAAAAACATGGTGTCACAGAGACGAAACTCCCGACAGATGGACGACACGCTTTCGCCGCTTTGACCGCCTGCCGTCTGTGCAGAGTTTGGATCGGACCGTCTGCAGCGTGTTCGCTCAGACACTTTTTAGTTTGGCATCTCCTTCCACATTCGTGTCATCACAGCCGAGCTGATCTAGAAACTTCAGGCTCTCACAGATTTCACGTTTTAGACTTCTTCCTCTATTGGAACCAGGTGGTTGTTTTTAAAGTCCAAACGTTTCGGCCCACGTCGGCTCCACCAACATCGACTGTCCATTCAGTCAATGGTTGAAACACCAAAATAATCTTCTTCTTATTATTATTCTTCATAACTTGGCAGGGACGACGTGTTCCTCTGCTTTCTGCACGACGTCGTGATTTAAGACGGGAAGAGGCAGCTCGTCCTCAGAGGTCGGAGGTCAGATTTGCACATTTGTGTGCATATTTGCGAACTCGTGTGTGTTTTTATTCCGTCCTCTTTGGCAGGACACGTTATTTTCCGCACTTATACCAGCATGTTTGTGTTTATCCGGTCAGGCCCTCGAGATAAAGACGATGACGTCGGTTTGTTTTTGAGATAAACCTTCTTCTAGATTGTTTATACCAAACTGTCTCAAAGACAATATTGTTATGATGATACTGGATTTTTGTGATTTTTGCATGAATGAGATGATGCACTGAACATTTCATTGATATTATGATACTGGACGAGGATATGCCGATGTACTTGTACTGGTACTGCAGTATTTCCTGTTTAAACTCAAAGATACTCCAATAAAAATGATATAAAACTGACAAAATATTCACATTTAAGTTGCTAAAAACTGTTGAACAGGGCTGCAACTAATAGTCGATTGAAAATTTTGTCCAGATCCTCAGTTTACTTTCATAGAGGATGAAAGAAAACAGAAAATATTCCCACGTGAGAGGCTGAAATCAGAGAATTTTGACTTTGTTTCTCTCATGAAATGGCTCAAAATGGTGAATCAATCATCAAAATAGTCTGTGATTAATTTAATAACTAATGGTTGACAGCTAATCGGTTTATCGACCAGTCTTTGCAGGTGTATTTACGGCGTCGTGGGGCTTCGGTGGATATCGGGGTTGTTACAGAAAGCAGGAAACATTCACGTGTGAGGAGCTCGAACTGTTTTCAGTCAGACAAACAGCCGAGCAGGAAATCGCCTCTGCAATGACTCTGTAAACACTTTGCTCTACTTTACGTTTTTTGCTCGTCTCGTGTGTTGACGGTCTGAACTCACTTTACCTCGTTTAAACTTTGAGCTTTCTGTGTGTAACAAGTGAAAACCTGATTCAGTCTTTGTGTTACGAACTCAGCTGCGACTAAAGATTATTGTTTCATCACCGCCTGATCTGCCTTTATCTCCTCAATAAAATGTTATAAAACAGTTCCCACGGCCCAAAGTGATGCGTTCAAGTGGCTCGTTTAATTCAGTAATCCAAAGATATTCAGTTTACAGTCAATCAATTATCTGCTTTTTATGTATTTGTTATCTTCTATGAGCTTTCAGGAGCTTTGCAGCATCAAATCTTTTAATCCGTAAATAATCATCTGTAATTGTAGGGAAACATTCCTCAAACAACTCCATCAATTAATCAAGAAAGCGATCAGCCGAGATTGAAAATAATCGTTAGTTGCAGCCCTTAAAACGAGTGGGACGTGTTTTGTTTTTTGGATGTTTGAGGCTGAATCTCGTCTAATCTCTGTCAGACAAAAGAAAATGAATCAGACACATTTGCTGCTTCCAGCTCCTTTTTTTTTTTTCCTGTTTCACATCATTTTAAATTCAATATCTTTCAAACCCCAGCAGCAAAATGAAAGACGTCACTTTGGGCTTTTTTGGAAATTGCGAAATCTTTTTTTTTTATGTAAGTGCACAAATCTGGTTTAGTCTGCAGTGAGTGAAACATCAGTGGAGCCATGTGCTGTTCTCTAAACGTACCACGCCGTGGTTAGGCACACAGGAGGCCTGTTGAAGCGATCGCTCACCGATCTTTCCACACCTTTCTGGGATTCTTCTCTCACGTTATAATGAGGACGCTCGCTCATGCAGACTGTAAAGACACAGAGCTGCTTTTCTTTTTCATCTCTGATGGTGTTTTTAAAAAATGCTGCCGCCTCGCACAAACATCAAACAGCGTCACCTTTTTTTTGTGCTGCTGATTACTTTTTTTTTTTCTTTCAGTGATGCAGGTGTGTGCAATGTGCAGTGTAACACCTGCAGAACATTTGTTCAGGTGGAAAAAAAGAAACAGCAAGCCTGGCAGCCATGTGCGTCTCCTGCATATATTTGATGATGATGTTCTTGCATGGCCTCTTGCAGGTGTTGAGCGTCTGCGCAGACAGCTGTGAAGAACATCAGGACAGTTTGGTTAAATGAAATCAATCCGTAATGATTGACTCGGTAACTACAGAGCGGTTACTCTAAGTGCCTTTTAATCCCTGTAAGAAGCTGTGTGTGTGTGTGTGTCTGCAGCAGCCGACTGAGGCCGGCGTGTATGCACAGCGGCTTTGCGGCGTTGTGTTTGTCCAGCTGTGTCGGTGTCATGGAGCAGCTCAGAGTGGAGAGCCGTGATCTAAAGAAGCTTATTCCTCCTTCTTCTTCTTCTTCTTTGTTGGTGTTACTTGTGGTGGTCGACGCCGCAGGATGTGGGGCGGGAAAACACTTGAAAGATCCTCTAAAGGCTCAGTCGAGATAGTCCAACACGTTTGTCGACACACAGTTTGCATGAATTTCCTCAACAGCCCTGCAGTAAGCAGGAGGAGCAGATATTCAAGTGTACCTGCATGAAATATAGTAAATTCCTGGTTTATTCCCATGGAAAGTTTCCAATTTTGATTAAATTCACAGAACAACAAAGAACCAACGACCAGCCAAGGATGGTAGTAAATTCCTGGTTTATTCCCAAAAATTCCCATGAAAAAGTTTCCAACTTGGAAAATTCCCATAATTTTTCAACCCTAATAGGAACCAAAGGCCAAGAAGTGGCTGCCAGTTTCTCAAAATGCCAGATGAAAATATAATTTGATGCCAAAAAGTGACGCTTTCACAAGAAAACACAGGTTTAAAAAGTTCCCTGTTGACGAGCCAACCTTCAGTTTAGTAAATTCCTAAGTTTATCCCCATGGAAAGTTTCCAACTTGGAAAATTCCCATAATTTTTCAACCTTAATGGGAACCAAAGGCCGAGAAGTGGCTGCCAGTTTCCCAAAATGCCAGCCAAAAAGATAATTTGATGCCAAGAAGTGACGCTTTCACAAGAAACATGGCGTGCTTCACAGTCTACCTGTGCAGGTAGAGGGGGCGTGGCCTCAATAGCCCCACAGTGTGCTATGTGCATCTAACTAAGGGACGAGCCGATATTCAAGTGCATAAAATCTGGTTGATTTAGTCAAGATTATGCTCTCCATTAAGTTCCCTGTTAAAGGGCCAACCTTCAATTTAGTAAATTCCTGGTTTATTCCCATGGAAAGTTACCAATTTTGATTAAATTCACAGAATTTTGCAACCCTAGTATCTTCACTACAGCCTCTGAACAACAAAGAACCAACGACAAGCCAAGGATGGTAGTAAATTCCTGGTTTATTCCCAAAAATTCCCATGAAAAAGTTTCCAACTTGGAAAATTCCCATCATTTTTCAACCCTAATGGGAACCAAAGGCCAAGAAGTGGCTGCCAGTTTCTCAAAATGCCAGATGAAAATATAATTTGATGCCAAGAAGTGACGCTTTTACAAGAAAACACAGGTTTAAAAAGTTCCCTGTTGACGGGCCAACCTTCAGTTTAGTAAATTGCTAAGTTTATCCCCATGGAAAGTTTCCAACTTGGAAAATTCCCATAATTTTTCAACCTTAATGGGAACCAAAGGCCGAAAGTGGCTGCCAGTTTCCCAAAATGCCAGCCGAAAAGATAATTTGATGCCAAGAAGTGACGCTTTCACAAGAAACATGGCGTGCTTCACAGTCTACCTGTGCAGGTTGAGGGGGCGTGGCCTCAATAGCCCCACAGTGTGCTATGTGCATCTGACTAAGGGACGAGCCGATATTCAAGTGCATAAAATCTGGTTGATTTAGTCAAGATTATGCTCTCCATTAAGTTTCCTGTTAAAGGGCCAACCTTCAATTTAGTAAATTCCTGGTTTATTCCCATGGAAAGTTACCAATTTTGATTAAATTCACAGAATTTTGCAACCCTAGTATCTTCACTACAGCCTCTGAACAACAAAGAACCAACGACAAGCCAAGGATGGTAGTAAATTCCTGGTTTATTCCCAAAAATTCCCATGAAAAAGTTTCCAACTTGGAAAATTCCCATCATTTTTCAACCCTAATGGGAACCAAAGGCCAAGAAGTGGCTGCCAGTTTCTCAAAATGCCAGATGAAAATATAATTTGATGCCAAGAAGTGACGCTTTTACAAGAAAACACAGGTTTAAAAAGTTCCCTGTTGACAGGCCAACCTTCAGTTTAGTAAATTCCTAAGTTTATCCCCATGGAAAGTTTCCAACTTGGAAAATTCCCATAATTTTTCAACCTTAATGGGAACCAAAGGCCGAAAGTGCCAGTTTCCCAAAATGCCAGCTGAAAAGATAATTTGATGCCAAGAAGTGACGCTTTCACAAGAAACATGGCGTGCTTCACAGTCTACCTGTGCAGGTTGAGGGGGTGTGGCCTCAATAGCCCCACAGTAAGCAGTGTGCTATGTGCATGTGACTGAGGACGAGCCGATATTCAAGTGCATAAAATCTGGTTGATTTAGTCAAGATCAACCAAAGGCCAAGAAGTGGCTGCCAGTTTCTCAAAATGCCAGATGAAAATATAATTTGATGCCAAGAAGTGACGCTTTCACAAGAAAACACAGGTTTAAAAAGTTCCCTGTTGACGGGCCAACCTTCAGTTTAGTAAATTCCTAAGTTTATCCCCATGGAAAGTTTCCAACTTGGAAAATTTTGCAACCCTCGTATCTTCACTACAGCCTCTGAACAACAAAGAACCAACGACCAGCCGAGGATGTTACTGCTACCTGAAGTATAAGAGTCCGATCGTGGTCAGGAAGCAAACAACAGTTATTTCCATTGAATTCAATGCTTCATGAATCCATTGAGGCCCTGAATCGACTTGTGCTTTTATTCTTTCAGGAGGACGCTCTCCTTTTTTTAAAAGCTTGTGAAGCAGCCTCGGTAGTTCAGTGATCACGAGAATGAAATGAGACGTGTCATCACACGTACATCTCCGAATGTTTCGCACGGGGGGGAAATTTTTGAACGTCCGGGGGCAATTTCTCACAGAGCCCCGAAATGCAAATGGACGTTTTGTGTGCGAGATGAGCTTTTCGTGCAAATTGTTCCTGTCGTTTCTGCGTTCTGTCTCCCACATTACAAACCCGGGGAGGGCGGCCCCGCATCACATCAAGTCAGATTACATTGTCTCGTTGATGGAACAATTTGTAAGTCAGTTTTGTCAGCGCCAACTCCCGAGAGCTCGATGTCTGCGGGCCGGCGAACCATCAGGCGTCGTTTATTTTACCCCAGATGCCCTTTTAAACTTTATCATCACGCCCGCTGATACACACACACACACACACGGCCTGTCTCGCCTTTCACAAACACACACACCGCTTTATGATGATAGATATTACTCTGCTGATTGAAGGCCGGGAAGCGTGGAGGACCATGCAGCAACCTGCCGTCTCCGTCTCTCTCTCTCTCTCTCTTTGTTAATTCAGGGTCACGTCATTCAGCGCTGTTTTTTTCCGGAGATGCGAGGCGTCGCTCTCCGTAAAAAGACAGAGTAATCATTAAATGAATAAAAGGCCGCCGCTCGCTCCGTGAAGAATAGAAAACATGAAAAGAAAACGGGGGAGGAGAGCTACAATGGCCCCTCTGTCTAATGATTCCAGCCAGCGTTTTCTATTTCTATCTAATTTCATACAATGCCTTTAATTACCTGCTACTCTGGTTGCTTAAGTCTATTGTGTGGGCTTAATACTGCGAGGACTCGAGCTTCATTATATACCGAGAGACGGATGTACTTCAGTTTTTTCTTACCGCTGTACAGTCGAGTGTTTTCTCCTTAATGAGGTTTGTGATCTTAAACGAGCACATCGATGTTTTTTGCATGTCGAAGCTGCTAATTAACTCGCACCGTCTGTTGGTTTGGGACGTTTGCACGAAGCACGCGGCCTCATTTTATCTGATATCTCAATAAATTGTTTTAATATTAATGCAATCAAATCTTCATGTGATACAAGCACCTTTTTAAATCCAGTGCTTCACCTGACAAAACACACGCTGAGTCATGGTAATTATTGGTTAGCAGGTTAGATGTCCCGCCTACGCTCGGCTCTGATTGGACAGGCCGTGTTTCTTTAAACCTGTCTGACGTTTTATTGTGAAAGAGTCACGACTCGACGTCAAATTATCTTTTCAGTCGGCATTTTGGCAGCTACTTCTTAACCTTTGGTTCCCATGAGGGTTGTGAAATTATGGGAATTTTCCAAGTTGGACACTTTCCATGGGAATAAACTGGGAATTTACAAAATTGAAGGTTGGCTATTTTAACAGGGAACTTAAATATAGTTGGGAAACTATATATTTTAGCATAATAGGCACGTGATATATAAATATAAAGACACAAGGTTGATACGTTTTAAACAGAAGTCCAATGATAGGAAGGGTATTGACCCGTCAACGATGTTGCCACATATTTATTTAATGTTCTTAAATTCCCAGCAAAGTTTCATAATTTCAGACCCCAATGTCACTTTGGTTTAATGTTTAAAATATTCACTCTCCATTAAATATCTTTTAACACTCGTCTATTTATATATATTTGAATTTTTGTGCTAATATCAGTCTCTAGTTTTGTCAACCCGAAGCCAAAGCTTGGTTTCCAGCCTGTTCTGACGCTGTAAGAAAAACAGTTTTTATCGACCCTTCAATACAAGTCATAACGTTCGAGTTCCCAAACATCACGAGGAGGAGGAAGCTCTGTTTTCAGATCTTCGCTTCAGCTCATCGATGCACCGCCGGTATCGGCTTCACCTTTAGCATTAAAACTGAGAATAAGAAAGGCCTCAGCGCTGTAAGTCAGCGTACAGTAAAGATCACTGTAGAGGACCTCTGGTGTCACGAAAGCTGCTGAAACATCACATTGCCAAGGTGATCCATGTCGAACCAAATCTGATCCGTTTATTTCAGAAACTTTAGAAGAGGTTTCTCATTTTAAAGCAGCATCGGTGTCACGGCGTGTAACTCAATCAACCAAACCCAATCTCACCAAAAAAGCTCTTCAGCCCCCCCGAGCTCCTCCACCAGCCTCCAGCCTCCAGATAAAGTCATTACAGGCTGAGTTGCTGCTGCTTATGTTGATGTTGCATCACCGCAGCGTTGCTTTGGTTGTTGGCTCGGCTTTGTAAAGAAGAAACATCCGAAGAATAAGAAGATTAACTCATTGACGAGCTCGTTAATAAAGCTGCTGGTCTGCTTGTTTGAATAAAACCTGATGAAACAGCGAGCAGAGGTTTGATTAGTTAATTAGTTCATTGCTTATCTTATCTTTGAGTTTTGGATTGATGTCGAAGATATTTAGAGACATCGCCGTAAACTTAGAGGACGATCTTCCGACACGTTTCAGTTTTACAACGATCAGCTGAGGAGTACATGACAAACCCTTCTGTCGTATTTAAGTATAAATATGTATTAAACACGTTAAATCTTTGTCGTGGGTATTTTTCTCTGCCTGGAGATGACAGGAAGTGAGATGAGTCGGGGGCGGTGTGATTACATAATTGCCGTCTTGTCGTCGACTAATCCAAGAAATAAAGAGCACGGCATCAAATCCTGTAACTGTACAGAACATTTCATCATTAAAGCTTTGAGTTGTGGGTTCGTTCCAGGTCTGTGTGTGTGTGTGTGTGTTTGGTTTGTACATTTGTGTTTATCCATTAGCAACGAAGCGTGTGTGTGTGTGTGTGTGTGTGTGTGTGTGTGTGTGTGTGTGTGTGTGTGTGTAATCTGTGTTTGGGCTTCTAAAAAGCGTCCGAAGGTTGTGTTTGCAGTACAAACAGCAGCAGGTGTGTGTGTGTGTGTGTGTCCTTGTGTTCACTGTTTGTTCAGATAGGTGAAGCAGATAAAGGTGAAGCTGCACTTCACTCTCTCTTTGAACTGAAGCGTAGATTCATTTAAATTTAAATAACCTGTCATATAATAATAATAATATGTTCATTCCTTTGCTCCAATTCTGTCATTGAAATTAAACTTTTTGTAGCTTCCTCATCTGTTTTTATTGATACTGATTCAGAATCAGCTCATTAAACCAGCGGCGGTTTTATTAAGGATCATCCTCAGGGGAAAACAAATGCCTTTGAGTTGCCATTGGACCAAATTTTATGAATCCATTTAATAGATGTTGAGAAATTTTTACAAAAAAAAAAAAAAAAAGACAATTATCAGCCTGCTGGTGGTGCATCAGGGAATCATCCTCTGGAGACCATGAATGCCAAATTATATTTTGCATGTTTTACACTTTGTAGGTGTTCAGTTAAAGTCAGGAGATCACCAAAGTTTATCTATCTGTCACATTTCTGGAAACTTTCCCGTTCTTCCTCTTTCCACGTAACGTTTTTCAGTCTTCTCCTGAACTGAAGTTTCAGGTTTTCTTTCCGTATCAGTCACCATCTCTCGCTCTCTCGTGTTCCTATGAGTTGAATCACTTTGCTTCTTCAGCTCTTTATCCGTTGGTCACGTTGTCCCCCCGCCTGGCGTTGTTATTCCTGTCAGAGTCTGACTCACCGGCCGCCGGCTCCCCTCCCCCCTCCAGCAGAGCTTCATAGTTCACAATCCTTTCACATCGTTTTCAACTTAACCTGCGTGACTTCGTATCTGAGGGACAAAGTTTCTTCTGTTAGAGAAACCATGTCAGAAGTTCTTAGACTCTTAACACTGATTTTATAAGTTTCCTCATACTGCTCAGTCCTCCGTGGATCTACAAGAAGCTTTATTAAGTTTGCAGAAGTAACTTTGACCTATGCTACAAGCTGTAAGTTGCATTATGGGAATTGTAGGATCATGTTTCTTTGGCATACAATCCATACAAAATCAGAATATTTCGTCTTATGCTACATCGACTACCACTGATGGTACGTGAGCTCCCTTGAGTGTCCTCTGCAATATTAATTAGATGAATTCATTTATGAACATTTAATCCCATCAACAAAGAATTTGAATAAACATACTTTACATCCATGATTAGTTTGGAGCTAAAATGTGATGGTGAAGTAAAATTTACTGAACTTTTACTAAAAAGTGTACACATCAGGAGTACGGCTTTTCCAAACAAGTATCTGTGAACCTTCTGAAGTCGGATAGCTGTATTTTAACGTTGACATTATACTAGTGGTACTTGGAGGGTTGAATAATTTCTGAGGTGCTACATACTGTAAAAAGTTTGCTCTAAATTACTTGTTAAAACAAGAAAACTTCCTATAAAAGAGTGAAATAATTTGACTTTTTCACTCTGAATATTTCGTGTCGGAACATTTTGCGTTTGTAGCAGATTTAGGTTTCGGCTTCGCTGACGTGGAGGATTGTTTGGAGCTGAAAATATCGTCTGAATTGAAGCAGCTTTAATTCAAAACATTAGTTAGTTTCCTAAGTCACAGAAAATGAGTCAAGCTATGAAAACAGTTCAGTAGATATGTAATCAAAGTGCGTTATTTGATTTCTGGGTGATGACAGTGATTCATCGTTCAAGTAATTCTTGTTTTTCTTTGTCGTCTGTGACTCAAACTGAATATCTCTGGGTCAAAACAACCTGTTAGAAGTTAATTAATCAGAACAGCAGGAGAATAATACATAGCGACTCCTTTCCACATGATATCCTTGTGTTTAAATATAACACTTCTTTTTTTAGGCTCGTACAGTCATCTTGTCAGTATGTGTGCACTGCTTTCAGTTTTCATTTCTTCGCTGGGGGATTTGATGGAAAACTGGAGTGTGGATGTGATCTTTGGCTCTGGGAATTTCCCAGTGTTTTTATTTCAGTCTGAAGCTTTGAAGGTAGCATCATTTTTTTAAAAGGCGAGCGTGTGAAGATTTCGATTGCACGAGGAAAGTTTATGAGCAGAAAACACAACGAGGCTCTGTCCAAGTAAGAACCACGTCTGATTACCGACTGAAGAGACGTGCCAAAAAAGCCGAGCTCTGCTCCTGATAACAGTTTGTCTACGTAGAAACGTTGCTTGAAGGCCAAAAGACAATGTGTGGAGTGTTTAGGTGTATGTGTGTGTGTGTGTGTGTGTGTGTGTGTGTGTGTGTGTGTGTGGGCTGTAATTAAAACCACTTGCCGTCCGCTGAAGGCTGCTTTCACACTAAAAGTGTCGAGTAGATTTGGGGCAGTTTGTCAGCAGGAAACGGTCCCGTAACATTGGGGTTGATGGACGTGACGTGTGTGGTTTAAATGTTTGGTGTCACCTGGTATAAACAGGAGTGTGTGTTCTACTCAACCCTACAATTACTGCTTGTTTTTGGCCTTTAATTTACACACCCATCAGTTACAGAGCAGCAGGATCGTCCAATATACTCTGTCTTTTAGCTCCATTTTTGGTCTCCACCACCTCCGGAGATGAATATTTGCCTCTTTAGCTGCTAAACTGCGTCCGTCTGCTGTCTGCCTCTCGGTGGGTAGTGTGCAGAGAGTTTAATAAAGAGACGCCTCTCACATTGTCACGTTTTATCTTGCGGTGGGTCTAAAATAGACGTGCGTGTGACTGTGACTGGAGTTCAGCTTCAGTTTCACTTTCAGTTCTCAGTTTTATTGGTCACATGTAGGTCAACAGAGGATCAACGGTACAATGGAAACAAAGGCCACAGTACAAACTGCAACCAAAAGATCAAATTAAATGAAATATAACTTTATATAAATATGAGAATGAGGCTTGTAAAAAAGTGTATACATACTGTTGGTATATGTAATATAAATCTAGTATACATTGAGTAAATGGGAGTGAGGATTGAACAAGTATTTGTATTAATTAATATACTATAGAAATATGATCTACTACATTATGTGAGTATATAACAAAAAGACTGAGTTATATAGAAGTGTTGCACAAAGTATCCAAATATCAGTTCTGGACTCAAAGTATCCAAGTATCGGTCCTGGACTCAAAGTATCGACTCTTGGTCCTGGACTCAAAGTATCCAAGTATCGGTCCTGGACTCAAAATATCCAAGTATCGGTCCTGAACTCAAAGTATCCAAGTATCGGTCCTGGACTCAAAGTATCCAAGTATCAGTCCTGGACTCAAAGTATCGGCTCTTGGTCCTGGACTCAAAGTATCCAAGTATCGGTCCTGGACTCAAAGTATCCAAGTATCGGTCCTGGACTCAAAGTATCCAAGTATCGGTCCTGGACTCAAAGTATCGGTCCTGGACTCAAAGTATCCAAATATTGGTCCTGGACTCAAAGTATCCAAATATTGGTCCTGGACTCAAAGTATTGGCTCTTGGTCCTGAACTCAAAGTATCCAAGTATCAGTCCTGGAATCAAAGTATCCAAGTATCGGTCCTGGACTCAAAGTATCCAAGTATCGGTCCTGGACTCAAAGTATCCAAGTATCGGTCCTGGACTCAAAGTATCCAAGTATCGGTCCTGGACTCAAAGTATCCAAGTATCGGTCCTGGAATCAAAGTATCCAAGTATCGGTCCTGGACTCAAAGTATCCAAGTATCGGTCCTGGACTTAAAGTATCCAAGTATCGGTCCTGGACTCAAAGTATCCAAGTATCGGTCCTGGACTCAAAGTATCCAAGTATCGGTCCTGGACTTAAAGTATCCAAGTATCGGTCCTGGACTCAAAGTATCCAAGTATCGGTCCTGGACTCAAAGTATCCAAGTATCGGTCCTGGACTTAAAGTATCAAAGTTAATCTTAGCTTTTAGTTTTCAGAGTTCCTGTTTACTTCTAGCACTTCTTCAAGTGCTATAAGAAGATTGTCAGACAGTCTTTAAGACTAAAAGCAGACCAAAAGTTTTACAGCTGATTTTTTTGCCTTTTGTTACCGTATTATGTCATAATTTCATATCTGCCAAACTTGGCTGGACAGAAGTCCATCCATGACCCATTGTTCTGTTATGTAATCTGCAGATTTATTTAATTCATTGTCAGTTTCAGTCTTGAAGGTCTTTTACAGAGCTCTCTTTGCTGAATATATGTTTTCATTTGTGTGTATTCACATGTAAATGAGTCTTTTTATACGTTTATATGTTCTACTTCATGCCGGGAAGAAGAGGGTGAGGCGAGGGGGATGCAATCGGCAACCACACCATTAGATGCCACTATCCTCCTCAAACCAACTGATCTGCATATGTAAAAAAAAAAAAAAAAAAAAAAATCTATGTGTGTGCCTTTGGCGCTTCACGCCTGAGTCGCGGATGCGTTTTCATATTCACCTGCGTCACCGCGGACGTCAGAAGGAGCCGTCTGCTTCTGCATCTCACCAACACCGCAGACTGCTTGTCGAGTCGCGTGTACGTGATAATTAAAACGTGGAACATGCTGCTCAGATACATGTTCACACGGTTAAGACCTGCGTGGTGTGAGCGTGAAGTTAAGGGACTGTGGTTGTTTGTTTTTTTTTAGCTACGTTTAACCAAAAAGAAGAATTATATGTGTGTGTGTTCTCATGGCTGCAGTTTGACCTCTTGTCTCCACCACAGGAAACCCAAAACCACAATCCTCTCCTCCGTTATTCTGTCTTTTCTCTCTTTCAAGCGTTTTAATTCAGAAACTTTCCCACACGTCTCTCTCTCTCTCTGTGGATCTCAGTGGGCTTCTATTTCCACCCTATTTCTCGTCGTCTAAATTCTCTTTTTTCAAAATTCTGTTTTCCACCCTGCGCGATTAGAAGTAGTCTCCACATGAATTCATATAAAAACTATTTCTTTTTTTTTTTTTGGTACCCTTCTATTAACTGTTTACACTATTTCTCCGTCTTATCGTGCCAATCAGCGTGCCCGGGATTCACGCAGCGATGGTAATCACGAACGCGCATGCACACGCGTCGCTGATTACAGATGGCGCATGCATGATTCAATCAGAGTTTTCTTGTTTTTGTTTTTCTTCATCTGTGGACCTGCTGCTGAGTTTGTGGTCCAGGTTTAACAGGGTTTAGTTCATGCCAGGTACATGCTGTGATGTTGTGCATTTACCTGCACCATGTTGGTTCCGTTAGGGAGCAAACTATGGTCGTGAACTTACCGGTTCAACAGGTACGATCCAAATGGCTTCGCTGTGAGGCTCAAATCGAGTGAAATATCTCAACAACTATCAGATGGATTGTCTTTAACTCTTCACCTAGTGCCAACTTTTCTTTGATTTCTGACTAATTACCTGCGAAACTAACCCACCCCACTATCCTCAGCTGTAGTTTGTATTTAGTACTAATTCGCAAACGTTAAACTTCTTTGATTTTGATTTGTTTACCGGTACATACCAAGCTTTTCCCATATTAAAGATATTTTTTTAGTGTTTTCAAGCTTTATTTTTGGTAGAGAAAGTTGAAGAGTGACAGGAATGTGGGGACGCTTTGGGCCGCTGCTGAGTCTTCGTACATGGGGCTGATGCTTTTTCCATTTTGATCAATATTTATATAGATATAATTGGATAAAGCTTCCATTTTATTAAAAGGATTATCTTGATAACGACCACACGGTTCAGAATATAGTTTATGAACATTTAACTGTGTGAACATGTCTTGATATAAAAAATATAAACAAATTGTAAAATGACCTGTAATATATTTTGTTTCATTTACATGATGTAAAGCTTTAACTTTACAAACGGGCTTCATCTGTCTTAACAAAACAAAACAAGTTAATGTAAACTGTAACTTAAATAAATAATTGCCTGGCTTCCGTGTTAATATATACGAAAAAAAACCCCAGTATATATCATTAAACCCTCAGAGGGCTGATAGAGAAGTGGATAAAATATGGAAACTTTGTGAACAAAAAAAAAAAAAAAAAACGAGCTAACGTGCTACGTATTATGTTTATCTTCAGAATGTTAGCATGGTTACGTTAGCATTTTGCCTAAATACAGCTTCACGGAGCGTCTCAATTTAGATACCTCAATTCGAGTTACGGCTGTTGCGAACTTACCGGAAATGAAGATCGTAACATTTTAGCGCTTCTTCTACTTTGCTGTACAGTCGTTCCTTTCGCAGCCTCGCTGTTTCGCAGATTTTTTGTGTGTAATTTTGCTTTTTTTTTTTTTTACAGCGTGCTGTACAGTATGAACGTGCATTGTGTTCTGCGTCCTGATTAACTAACGGGGTACTGTACAAAATGTGTGTATAAAAGTGTGTGGTTAGAGGTTTACGGCCTTAAAACATGTAGAATAATTGTAAAACTTACTTCACGGATTTTGTTTATCGCGGGTTATTTTTAGAACGTATCCCCCGCGATAAACGAGGGACCACTGTATATCATTAAACCCTCCGAGGGCTGTTAGAGAAGTGGATAAAATATGGAAACTTTGTGAAAGAGAAAAACAAGACGAGCTAACGTGCTACGTATAATGTTTATCTTCGGAATGTTAGCATAGTTACGTTAGCATTTAGCCTAAATACAGCTTCACGGAGCGTCCCAATTCAGATACTTCTGTTAATACACTTCTGCATAGTACTCTGTGTACTTCCTTGCGTAATGCATTAATTTCAGCAGGGTAGTGTTTTCTCAATTCGAAGTACGGCTGTTGCGAACTTACCGGAAATGACGATCGTAACATTTTAGCGCTTCTTTTACTTTGCTGTACAGTCGTCCCTCGCTATATCGCGGTTCACTTTTCGCGGATTCGCTGTTTCGCGGATTTTTTTGGTGTAATGTAAAAGCTGTATAAAACGTATAAAACGCGTTTTGCGGCCTTAAAACATGTATAATAATTGTAAAACTTACTTCGTGGATTTTGTTTATTGCAGGTTATTTTTAGAACGTATCCCCCCGCGATAAACGAGGGACCACTGTATTGCAACCACGTGGAGCATTAGAGCTTTGATTTTCAAAATATAAATATATAAAACATATGTACTTATATTTGTATATAGCTTCAGCTTCTATTTTAACAATGGCGGTGGTCACTCACCTTCCACTACGTAGCCGAAATGGCGACCAGCGTTCTACCCTCACTTGTTAAAATATCAAGTGTAAGTGTAAATTCAGACACAGCACTAGTCTTATTTTTCTTCTGCAGCATTTTTCTGTTTGTCTTGATTTGTATATTTTCGCCTCTCCTTGAGAAAACAGCGCGGCTCTCTCGCTCAACGTAACCCGGTTAAATCGATGTTAACAGCGTTAAAGGACGGAGGGCTCGTGAGGTAAATCAGGGTCAACGTTGGACGCGCTGCTTCACAGTTGAAGGTCTCGGTAATGTTTGTCAAGTGCTTCCCATTTGGCTGCGAGGAGGAGGGAACACACACACACACACACACACACACACACACACACACACACACACACACACACACACACACACACACACACCGTCTAATCAGTGACAGTCAGTACTTTCCACTGGATGTGACATGGTGTTACCCATGAATAAACCAGTTTAACAGAGTTCCTGCTGCTGTTGACACACTGCAAGGTGTGTGTGTGTGTGTGTGTGTGTGTGTGTGTGTGTGTGTGTGTGTGTGTGTGGTCCTACACTTTTAACCAGCTGTGTGAGCATCTGTTCAACTCTTTGACTTTTCTTTTTAAAAATGTTTTTCTTGCCAGTCTTTTGACTCTGTCTGGATCTTCGTTCTGACCACCACCTGCCCTCACACACACTCTCACAGGTTTTTGTCCTTTAGTTTGTGTTATTAACACAAAAAAGATAATACACAAGTGTGTGTGTGTGTGTGTGTGAGAAAGGTATGCATTTAATCATCTTCTACTACCACTTAAAGGACAGAAAGTCTGTTTACTTAAGTGGACCATTTTCAGGCAGCCAGAAACTGCCTTAACCCGGTTACATTGCCTGCTCGCCCAGCTCCTGTTCTGGTACGACACTGGCTCCACTCCCCATCAGCAGTCCCCTGATAACCTCCTCTTCTTCTTCCAGTTGGTCCAAAACACCTTCACTGTCCATCAGGAAACTCTGTAAATCGCTGTAAATGTTGCTTTAACTTTATCAGGTGGATACAAACGGTGTCTTCTGGGTGCTAAAGTACCAGAGATGTATAAAGTACTGGAGTAAAGGAGTGGGGTAGAAGTACAAGGGCTATATCAAAAAACTGACTTGAGTAGAAGTTGAAGTGTTCTTTAAACACCATACTTAAGTAAAAGTACTAAAGTATTCAAAATGTTTTGTACTTAGGTATTGCAAGTAGAAGTATGTACAAAATTGCTACTTAAGTACTGAAAGTAAAAGTACAAGTACTGTTGTTTATATAATTTTAAATATCTATTAAAGGCACAACTTCTAATGTTGCAGTGTTACAATGTTCATGGTAGAGTTCTGTGATTTCCCATGGTCTGTGAATGCGTCTGAATGAATGCAGAGCGAGGGGGCGGGGCAGCAGGTGAGAGAGCGCACCTGGGTGAGTCAGGTGTGTGACGTACGGCGCACGAGCGAGGTTGATGTGAGACCGGGACTGTTCAGTTGGTTTTTTTGTCGTGGTTCCGGCCGACAGTCACCGAGTCCTGGAACCAAACCGTTCAGCAATAAATGCAGTTTGTTCAATATCGCCTCGTCATTCATCACGTGTCCGGCTGGACGCTACAATAGTAACGAGTAACGACTCAGCACATGAAAAATGTATCAGAGTAAAAGTATTAAACTCATCAAAAATATGTAGTGCAGTAAAAGTGGGTGTTGGGAAAAAAAATAATACTCCAAATAAGTACAGATACTGCATTTTAGTACTTAAGTAGTTCCAGTTCGTTACTATACATCTCTGTAAAGTACGCAATAGAATGGAACAAATCTGAATATTTCAGCCTTTTTTTTTTTGCATTTTGACCTTTTTGACTTCGACGTTGAGAAAACATCTGACTTCAGTTCCTAAACTTTGAAGTTTTTTTTCGTCGTTCTTTACGCGGGCATGTCTCTCGTCGCATGTCCTTATGATAAAGTTCTTCTTTTCATGTTTTAACTTTTTGGTTTTTTGGATGCCCGACCTCAGACCCTGATTACTTGCAGAGAGCTTATGTTCTCTGTGGAGTCATGCTGAATGCATCACGGTCACATGAACACCATCAAAGCTGAGTGTGTGTTTTTGGGCCCATTGTTTATGTATTTAGCTTGCATGCATGCAGTGCTAAGTAGTACTTACAGTGCGTACTTGTACTGGATTTTGTGTATATCTTTTATATTTAGTTTGAAAGTGGTGGTTAAAGTTGGGCTTGTTTTGCTGTGTGTGTGTTCATGTGCTTCATTTCCTTTGTGTTGGCCTGTTGCCTGTTTGACCCGGCATGATTTGGCTCTCTGCCTTCCTTGGCTCCGTTCTTGCTTTCTTTTCCCTCCTTCCTTTGAATTTTTCCTTCCTAGAAACGTCCACAAAGTATATACTCTTAAAAATCAGCCTCCAAAATAAAAGCTTTGGTCTTTATCTAACTCTACAGAACACAGGAGCAGGTCTTCATTATGGACTGTTTCGCTTTATTTTTAAATATGCTTCTATTTACTGTGTTAATTTGACGTTGTTGCTGTTTAACTAAACACAAACTCAGCATTTCCTGCAGATGTTTCACATTAAAAGCCATCCAGCAGTTCAGAATCTTTTATTGTGAAACCAACCACAGGAAGTAGACGCGAGCCAAAGAGCAATAAGATTTTGTTTTATTGCGTTCTATGTGAACCACGTCATCTGTTACACTAATATTGAGCTCATTAGGTTGAGTTATAGGTTTTTATTTTAGTTCCGAACATGTAAAATGATTTAAATTTCATTTCATAAGTTGTTTCTTTTCTACAAGTTAGAGCTGCAATGGTTAGTTGACTCACCTAGTTTGATAATTGGTTGATTGTTAAAGTAACTTTTCATGAAAAATTGGCAGAAAATTTTGTTTTTATGCCCCCAAAAATGAAGATTCACCTCCTAAGATAAAGTGAACACTTTGCAGAAATCTGATTCAGAGATACATTTCTTTCGTCTGGTGGTACAATGGTGGATACTTCGGTATTGCTTGTCAGGTGGCAGCACATTGAACAGGGTGTGGATCAATTATGTTGCCTCTTTCTGTCTTGTTTCTTAGGTTTAGAGAACTTGAACTGATGGCCATTACGTGAACCTAAGCTGTTGTTTAATTGACAAGATATTTGATTAAAAACTGAATATATCAGTAAAAGAAAACAATTACAGTGGTACAAATACTCGCAGCTCTGTCCAACTTCAACCAATCCAACCTAACTGACTTGCCGCTTCCATCTAAAGTTATTTATTCGCTCTGCTTTCTGCAGATGGATGCATGTGTTCATCCTCTTCTTGTTTCTTTTCACCCTTGTTGCTGTTTTCCCGTTTCCTCTCTCACACGGGGCAGTGGAATAAAAGAGCTGTACCCATTTACAGTCACATTGTTACTTCTAAATGAAACCAAATGTCAGATTTTCTCTCCAACACACACACACACAGATATCACATATTGTACGCCACACTATTGCACTACTACACTACTGCAGATTGCCAACAAATACACTTTGATCTGTCTGGTGGGGACGACGTCAGCAGTTCAGATACACTGATTGTGTGTTGTTTGTGTGTGTGTTTCTGTGCATTAGGTCATCTTGGCATCTCGGCTGTAATTACCGGCTGTATAGAAACCGGCAGGAAATCTTGTGGAAGGTCAGGACTTCCATATTTAATCCAGCTGTGTGCGTGCCTCTCACTTCTCGTCTCGTCTTGTCACCGCGCATTAGGCTTTGTTTGAACGTCGTTAGTCACGTATAATCACGTACCGCAGTTTGTCGTCCGTTGGGGTTGAATAATTGGTCACACGGTTCATTTGGCAGAATATCAGCGGATCAGGTTTGATTGTTTGCGGCTGGACAAACGTGCGCTCCGGATCTGCATCTGGTCTCCAACAAAAACTCATAAAGGACGTTGAAATGGCAACAAACCAAAAAAACTGAGGCAAACAGACGAGAAGAGGCTTCACACAAGGTCAACAAGTTTATCTCAAAACAGGGGTGACGGCCTGGGAATCGGCCTCAGAAGACTAGTAACAGTGATATTTATAAGGATGGACAAAATGAGTTGTTATACAATGAAATGAGATCACGAGAATCCGACATGTCAAGCTTCAAGCTATGTTTTTCCGTTCAATTTGCGTCCTCTAAGGAATTGTTAATAGCTCCGTCATGAGCTACAGTTGTGCTTTATTTAACACCAACTGTGCGAAAAGTGACTTATTTGGTCTAAAACAACAATGACCGCTGCTAAAGAGCAACGAAAGTTTGGCACAAAGAAAGCTAGCCTCGCCTCGCTCAGTCAAAAACGATTCTGTCTCATTTGCACATTGTCGAAGATGTCGTAGTTTTCCTGAGAAACAACTGGTGCAGTGACGAAATGCTGAATCATAAGAGGTTAGAGTTTCATTTCCATGTTTTATCTTGTTCTAGTTAAGTCACTTTTTTCTTGATAAATCTGAGAGAGATTTACTGACAGAACTTTCTTTAAAAAAAAACACAAACAAAAAATCAACAAGCTTAGAATTTGGTTTTGTTTAAAGATGACCCTTTGCATAAATCTAACGAAGCATTCAGCAGCTTCAATCTATTTATTATCAAGAGCAATTAACTGAAGCTGTAGTTTTTTCAAAGTCAAAGTCAACTTTATAGTCAATGCTGCTATGTGTACAGGACATACAGAGCATCGAAATTACGTTTCTCTCTTGTCCAAAACAGCATGGACACGAGTATAGTAAAAGATGTAAAAGAAAAGTATATAAAAAATATATATATAGAACAGAAATCTAAAAATATATACAGCAAAAGACATCTGTGAGGCAATATGGCACAGAGTTATTAGTATAAATATAAGTATGGTAGTATTGACAGGATTTACAGTATACATGTACAATGAAATATTTGAACATTAGACTGTACACAGTGCATATGGTGTGCAAATATATTTTATGTTATGCTACACACAAAACCAAAGGTGGTACGCTGGTGAATACTTCGGTATCACTTGGCAGACGGCAGCAGATCTGGATCAGTTATGGACGAATTTGACTACTCACATCCACTTTCAGCTCTGATTTGTGGCTTCACTAGAACAGATGGCCATTACGTGAACTGGAGCTATTTTTAAATCGATGACATATTTGAGTATTTCGGTAAAAGGAAGTTTCGGGTGGTAAAAATACTCGTAGCTCCGTCCAGCTTCAACCTCAGTACTTGTTTCTTCCATCTAAAGTTCTTCATGCTTTCTCGTTAGGTTAAGCACGGTTTGCAGGCAGCAGATAAAGTGAAGTCTCACAGATGGCCCTGTGTGCAACATGTTGTGTTTATCATCAGAAGCTGATCTCAGTCCAGCTGTTATTTCCTGTTGTGTGTTGTTTGTGATTCCTCAGATCAGGAGGTATTTCCTTGAAGTGCTCCTGCTCCACCCTCCACCCTCTCTCCCTCACTCGTGCTCCATCTCTCCGTCTCGTCTCGTACATTTTTTGTCCTCCTCCTCCTCCTTTGCCGTGTTGTACTTCAGGTTAATGTGTTTGTTTGTGTGTGTGTACATGTTGTAGTAAATTCCTTGCTCCGGTTATTAGTCATATGGTATCGGTTTATTCTGCCAGTAATGGAAACTGCTCGCTGCCAAAAAAAAAACCGCCCCTCTCGGCTCCCCAACTCCCTTCTCTCCCTTCTTTTCTCCTCCTCTCTAATTTCCCCCCTCCTTATTTTGTCCTCCTCATTCCTTCTTTTTAATCTTCCATCGTCACTTTTTCCAATCTCTTCCATCGCTCTTGTTTCTTCTTTTTCTCCTGCGATCGCCACCTCCCTCTCTAATGTTTTCTCCCTCCCTATGTTTATAGAGGATGACAAAATGGCTCTGCTCCTCCCTGCTAATAAAGAAAACATGCTCAGACTCAGGAAGTAAAAAGGAGTTCAGCCTCTCCTGCTAAAAAACGGCTGAAACACGTGTCGCTTTAATCGAACAAACAACCCAATCAGCGGTGTTTGCATTCGGGTTGTAGCGGCTGTTTGGTTCCAGGTTGTCCCGCTCTGATGAATATTCCACATGCATCTCGCACTCCAACAAGCTTAATGCTGTGTCAATTAGAGGGAGGAGGAGGGGGGGACGGTTTGGAAAAGAGATAAACACACAGAGACAGACAGCGGCCGGCTGAGTGTTTACATTTCGCGGCTGCAGGTCTGATTACAGAGGAATGTGAGGACGTCTCGGTCATGTCAGGAGTTGGATAACAGGGATTACGGGTCATTCAGAGCAAAACAGCAAGACTTAATGAAACACAGGCATCGCACCAGAACTCTGTGAACTGATTGAGTAAATCCTGTTACTGTAAAATGTCTGTCTGAGGCGTTGTGGGTCTCTTAAAGTTCTCAGGCTTTGGTGCAAACCTCACTCAGTTTTTGGAGGCACTTTGTCTCAAGCTGCTCCTGTGGACGCCTCTCTTTCATTTCAGGACTTGTCGGGTGAATTTGGAAGTCTTAAAGG
Source organism: Collichthys lucidus (assembly GCA_004119915.2). Lineage (NCBI taxonomy): Eukaryota > Metazoa > Chordata > Actinopteri > Sciaenidae > Collichthys > Collichthys lucidus. The sequence continues at coordinate 3,287,176 of CM014099.1, read as the reverse complement.
CTTCGATAGGTGGTTCTGTAATCTGATTGGTTGAATAGAGGGTGATAGACAGATGGCTGGTCCAATCATCTGGCTTGTATGTTTTTGCAGAAGTGTCTGCCCTTTTCCAAACTGCTTCCAATGATGATGAAGAAGAAGAAGAAAATATACTTTATTAATCCCTCAATGGGGAAATTCTTTTTTCACCTCTCCAGCTACCAGTCCACTTCCATATTTTTGGTCCCTGTGGGACTTGAACCGGCCACCCTCCGGTTCCCAAGCCTATGGACTGAGCTACTGCCGCCCCAGAATATATTACTGGCCGTCCGAGGACTGAAGCCTCTACACACGGGGCGGCTGCTTAACCCACTGCGCTCCCGACCACCCTAATGAATGATTTCCTACATTGTTCACTGACCTCTATTTGAACTCTGTGGGTCCCGTACAGTGATAACTTAGCACAAAGACCTAGGAAGGCTTGGTTCCAAGCGTGGCCGTGAAGTGAAGCCAATGCAGAAATGCCAAAAACTGCAGTTCCTCAAACGTCCACCTGAGTCAGTCTCCAGAAGTCCATAACATGTCCAACTTCACAGCAGAAATAAACATGTTTACAGCCCGGTACAAAAAACACTCCAGACGGTATCAAACCCACCAACTGACCGGCACAGTTGATGTGAAAATCATGCCGCCTCGGTTTGAGGAATAAATCCAGTTCAAATGGGACTGAAGAAAGTTTTTGTTCCATTAACGACCGTGCAAATTATATCAAATCAAAGACGACAAAAGGTTTCTTCTTCCCTCGGCGGCACTGCACTCAGTGCCGCCACTGTTCTCAATACAGGGTTAAAACTGAATCAATCTATAGTCTCCTTTTAGATCGAGTTAGACGAGACTTGTTATGTTGTTTTTGTCCTCGAGACTTTGGAAGAGGCTGATTGGACCACGTTTGTTATCTAACACATTTAAACCCGAGGACATCTGCACTGACTGCACATATAACTGTGGAGCAGCTGGAACGACGTTTAGTTGAATCTGAAGGTGAAAATAATCCAAAAACATTCATTTCCAGAGCCGGTCTGGGAGTTAAGATGGTGTAAACGGGCTGAGTTCAAGGTCCTGTGAATGTTACAGGTTTTGAAATGTAAATGCGTGTGAGTGATCGACGCCTCCGGTTGGCTGTAGATGGGAACTAGCATGTGTGCGACTCCGCAGGAGGCAGGCATGGCATACTAAAGCTGCATCTCATTAACGTTAGTGTGTGTGGCAGAGAAAGCTGCCAAACAGGAGGACATCAACGCCAACAACAGACAAACACACACACACAAACACGCTCGCTTCAGGGTTATTTCTCAAGGACTCTGACGCGCACACACTGCAGATTGCCGTATGCTTGTGGGTGAATCTGTCTCCAATCAGCATGAGGTTGCACAGACCTCCAACATTTTACCAAACAAGCACCAGCACTCGATGAAATGTTTGGAAAAGTCAGTTTTCGGCTGACAAACGAAGCATCTTTGGACTTTTTATACTTTATATTTGAACCACATTTAAAAATCAGTAATACAGCAAAGAAGAATAATGGATACTTTAAAGTCTGAGATGAAGATAAAGACATTTGTGGCTGATTTTTGATATCTTCAAGGAAGATTTTGACATTTTGGGATGTTGGGATATTCCCTTTCTTAGAGTTAAGAGTGTGATGAGAAAGTGATTTATATCACAGGATCAGGATCAATTCCAAAATCCTTCTAATTGTCTATAAATTGCTGCACGATCTCTTCCCGACATGTATTTCAGAACTTTTTGTCTCCAGACCCCTGAGGTCATCCCACCGTGGCCTGTCGGCTCTGGTAGGTTTTCGGTAGCGGCCAACAGCCGTCCCAAGGCAACAAGATATGCCTACCAAAACTTTACAAGCTCACCAGTTAACACTTTATCTCATTTTATGACAAAACATTGAACAAGAGTCGGGACCAGAAACCTTCAGGATTCTCTGCAGATTGCCTGACGACTGGTTAGTTTTATAATAGGCCCATAATGGGCTGCTGTGGCTTGTGGTTAGGGAGTTGGTCTTGGGATCGGAGGGTTGCAGGTTCGAATAGCCATGGTTGAAATGCCCTTGAGCAAGGTATCTAACCCCACACTGCTCCAGGGACTGTAACTGACACCCTGTAAATATCTGTAAGTCGCTCTGGATAAGAGCGTCAGCTAAGTGTAATGTAATGTAATGTAATGTAATATAATGTTGCGAGATTTAACATAAAACTACTCTGGTTAAGCACGTTGGCATTACTACCGTGAGCATGTTTATGGTTATAGTTTAACGATAGAGGTTGTCCAACCAGCAGAGATTTCATGAAATCAAGGCAGTTTTCATACAAATTTAATGAGATTTAGCTTTAGACGTTTGCTGATGACACAGATGTGAGAGTGGTATTCATCATCTCATCTTGGGGATAAAATATTTCCCACAGTGTCGAATTATACCTTTTAAAGTGTTTGAGGAAAACGCCTTAAATACCTTTAGGACTATGAGGTGGTTACATTTCTGTCAGGACACAATATTTGTCTAAATGCGGCTTCGTTACAAAAACAAACATTGGTATCCATCTTCAAAAACCCTCCCTATCTTTCCTGATTTATCTTTCCATACCCTGACTCTGATAGATGTCCAAGTGCCTCATGCATTTCCGTCAAATATTTGATGTGCACCCAGCTGCGGTTAATGCCAAGCTTTGCAGCAAACAGATCAGAGCAGTCACGGAGGGGGGTGAGTTGTGTCGAGAGAAAGAAATTTTCAGTGCGAGGTGAAGTCGTGACGAAAGTGAAACAGACGGATATAAGAAGAAGAAGAAGAGGAGCTCTGAGTTTACGTCGGTTCAAGCTGGGATTTCTGATCGATAAGAACGTTTCAAAGACTGATGCTGACGAGTTTTAGATTGAAGCTGCAGCCTTTTTTTTTCTTTATTCCTGAAATAGTTTTAAACGCCTTCATTTTAAGGCCAAAACATTTCCATAAAATGTGAAAGTGTTCAGTGTGACACTCTTGACAAAGTGTCAAGAGCCTCATTGTTCTTTGGGCTGGAACACATTCTGCATCAGCATTTGGACTGAAAGCTTTGTCTCAATTTCCACCCTCAAACCGTCAGCTCATTTCGGGCTGGAGTGGTCATCCAAAGAAAGTGAAGTAGCCGTGAACGGTTGGGGGGGGGGGGGTAAAATAACCCTGCAATAATTCAACACGTTAGATATAGGACACCACTTGTACCTTGGAAACATCATCAGAGGCCAACAGCAGACATTTTAACACACTAACTGTACTCGGACTCTGCTTTGCCCTCATTAGCAGATAACTGACAATGCCGATAAAGTATTCAAACCAGAGCTCAGATGCAAATGTAAGTGAGTGTGAAATTACTCTCATGCTGCAAAACTTGCATCATAAGTGTCTTTGGCCAAGACATGAACCCCCAAAGTGCTCCTGATGGGCAAGTCAGCACCTCGTGTGGGAGCTAGTCGCCCTGTGTGTGAGTAAATAAGAAGCAAATGGTGAAGCACTTTGGATAAAATCGCTTCATAAATCCAGTTATTTAACTTTTCACAGCTGGCTGTGCAGCTCCACCTCTCTTCCCTCTGGGTTTTTTAATGTGGAACAAGTTTTGCTGGCACATTAGCCTTAAGCAAGATGCAGACTTGCCGACAGTCATTGGGTTGGGTTTTATTGGGATAAAGTTTTTGTTGGACCCTAGCCTATATTGGCACCCATTTGGTAGATTAAGCCAATCTGGATTGTCTGATCAGTCCAATAAAAATGCTTTAACCAGTTCCAGGCCTTACAACAACTATAGCAATCAAACAGGGTTAGTCATATAATAATATATACTTTTTTAGATCCAAAGTTCAGGCACTGGTATCCGTATCTGGACGACCTATCCTGATTTTAAACAGAAACTTTGTTGACAAGAGAACTCCACAGGACACCGTTAAATAAGGCTGTTTGTCTTTTTGTGGTCAGTCAGCCATCAGTTGTTGCTTTTGTTGTGTTTTCAAGTGCAACTTTTAATGAACGACTTGCAGTGACCCAAATCAGTCGGCCTTTGTTTGGTGGTTGTTTATTCGAGGGCAGTTTGGTGTATCAAGGACCTCCTGTGAAGCTCAAGAGTCACTTGAGTCAAAACAACATAAATCCAACTCCCAGGTTTGAGGGTCAGCAGTTACAGGCAGCATCTGTCTTTCAGCCTTTTAGGCATTGGCGAGAGTTTAGTCAAATAAAAGTCAGTCCCAGATTTACCGTTGCCTGGTGGCTTCTTGCTCGCTCATTCTCTCCTTCTTATCTTCCTTCGTCAACGTCCTCTTCAAGACAGTCTTCAGTCTGTCATCATGTCCACAGAGGCTGCTGAGCCTGGTTACATTGCCACATTGTGTTCTGGCACGACACCGGCTCCACTCCACATCAGCATTCACTGAAAACCTGAAAACCTCCTCTTCTTCTTCCCGGTGGCCTAAAACCGGCGGCGTCTTTCTTGCTCACTCTCTCCTTTTCTCTTCTTAGCTTCCTCCATCAATGTTCTCTTTGCTTTCTTCTCCTCTGTTACATTGCCCAGCTCCTGTTCTGGCGCGACACCGGCTCCACTCCCCATCAGCATTCACATGTGCCTCGGGCCTGAAAACCACCTCTTCTTCTTCCCGGTGGCCTAAAACCGGCGACGTCTTGCTCGCTCACTCTCTCCTTTTCTCTTCTTAGCTTCCTCCATCAGTGTTTTCTTTGCTCTTTTCTCCTCTGTTACATTGCCAACTCACCGAGCTCCTGTTCTGGCACGACACTAAAGCATTATGTACCGTTCACCTGAATGCATCACCAGGGTTTTAAAATCTCTTACACAGTGTTGCTTTTAATGTACAGAATATATAGATATTGATCGAGCAACACCATCAATCCCTGATTGGACTTTTATTTAGTGAGCAGTAGATGTCTGAGCTGTGTGTATCCGTCCGTAAGAAGGCCGGGAATAGAGTTTCTGATGTTGGACAGAGGAAGGCGAGTGAAAAGTTGTTTTGTTTGTATTCAGCAGACCAAAACTGAGTGTGAGTGTGTGTGTGTGTGTGTCCGTCCAGTGATTTGTAGGTGTAAAGTCTTCGCTCTGTCACTTCTATTAAACATGCTGTCCTCATCTTTGTTCTCTCTTCACCTCTCCCATCTCCACCTCTCTCGCCGTCTCACTTTTTCTTACTTTTTCTCGTCTCGTCTTCCGCGGCGATGCTCATCTCTCGCTTGGTTGCTGTTGCCGAGGTTTGCACACACACCAGACATACACACACACACCCCAGACAGCGCGATCCACTACAGTGGTCAGGAAATTGGACCCTCAACAGTCTGTATATTGGAAATGAAATTCCTTTGAAAGGCCCAGACACACACACACACACATACACACTCTCACACTCTGCCTTTTGAAGACAGGAGTCTGTTGCCGCTTGCTGGTTTTAACTATAGAGAGTCTTATCTACAGAGCCACTATCAGTAGTTTAAAGATAGAGCTAGTGGAGCTGAGTCACAGCTCTCGCTCTCTCTCTCTCTCTCTCTCTCCTGCCTTTTGTCTTTCTGACAGTCGATGTCTCTCGTCCATGTGTGCTGCTGACAGATAAGGCATTGATGTTAATTACAAGACATGTGGCCTGTCAGATGGAGACAGAGTAGAGCTTCGACCAGTATCAACACCAATACGGATGATTCAAAGCCCGAGCTACGAGACGTGTTCGTCAGTGCGTTAAAGGAGCATTTCTGTTTGTTACGCTCACAGTTTTTGGCCACCGTTTTCTATCAGTTGAGATGACACAAACCAAAGTAACTGCTGACATCTGGGAACAAGTTTGGCTAACCTCAAAACTTCGAGTGTAATTTGTTTCCCTTTCTTCATCTTTCAAAGGCTTATTTTCGCTCTAGACGAGACTTTATGTTCGTCTACTCTCGTCAAGGACGTGAGAAAAACACGGCTGAATTTCCACTTTTTTTTTTTTCCTCCACCGGATTCAGCAGACTGCATTTTCCAACAATCTATGCGGTTTGAGTCGCTGTCTGGCTTCTACGTTATGTTTCTTTCCCTGTCAGACTGTTGAGATGTTAGTGGTGAGAAGTTGAATATAAACCCATTTAATAAACAGGAAATTGTCCTTAAAGTTGTGTTTTAGCAACTAAAGCTACCTCTGTTATAAAAATTAGGATTATATACTGGGGTTCAGATGTTTTAATTCATATAGTGTGTGTGTGCACTTCCCTTATTTGGCCTGTGTTTTACTGAGGCTGGCAGGGAGAGATAATTATGAATCAATAGTACAAGGACAGGAGAGGCAGGTTAGGGAAGTATCATCTGGATATGAGACATAATGTTCATTACTGAGCAGAAAACCAAAAAAAGGACGTTATGATATTATCTGAATCAGCGAGGAGGTGTCCGAGACAGCCCATTAAAAAATGTATAAGAACCAACAGTTAGAGCTCCTCGAGGAGCCTTTTCTCTGTAACCCCTAACGCTCCTTCTTGTACGAGAATAATAAATTCAACTTAAACTTTGATACTTTGAATCCAGTCTTGTTCATAAAAGTTTTTTTTTTCCTGTAACAACCTCTCTAAAGACGTCGATCAATCATTGGTTTAGTGCCTGTAGATCCCAACTGATGTACCATATGATAATTATCTTCTATTTATGTTTTTTTATAAAGTTGATTTTCAAACTGTAAAATATCTCACCTCCATGCCTCCATTAAATATCTGTAAGTCTTTGATGAAATTTAAAAGATCATTGCCAAAAAAACTGTATTTATTCAAGTATGTATGAAGAATCACATTATTTTAGTCTCTAATAACGGCATTGGGCACAAAAATCCAGCACCACTCAGGCTGTGTTGTTGGTCTTTCCTGCAGGATTGCACTAGGGTTGGGTGATTGGTGAGTCCATTGTTGGTTTGATTAATGTCTTTGGGGTTGCAATTTATCTTCTTTTATTATATTATTATATTACTAATTGAACAATCTGTCACCAAAGGATACACATGCATCATCTGCGTAAATAAGTATATCAACAGTCGCCAGTTGGATACGGCTGAACCCTGTATGGCACCTCTAGCTATCCCAGCTGACTCAGGGCGAGAGAATTCATCCTACTAACCTGTATTTTCTGTCTACTTCACATCCAGTTATTTTGACTATGAATATGTTTTAACAGCATGAGTTTAACTGAGGATGTTTCTCCTCTAAGGACAGAAGACGTGTCATAACTCTGACTAAAAGACAGTAGGCATTCATTTTGTGATTTGCATTTAAGAAGAAAAAAAAGATGTCTAGACTTCTTAAATATGGTCCTCGCTGCTGGTCCCCACACAAGGTGGTGTTGATACGACGGTTACGTGAAACCTCGACATCTAGACGTGCAAATTACTAAATCACCGCTTGCTGGGGTGGCTTTTTGACACCGCGAAGAGGCTCCGGAGGGAAGTAGAAATCTGTTGGTTCACAACAAAATGAAGTCTCAAAAGTCTCATTTTGAGGTTTTTTGTCAGTTTAAGACTTCAGATCCGATGTTTGCTGGCGTGTCACTCATCTCTCAACCTGTAGTACGATTCCTACAATCCCCCCTTCCCCCCTCAGTTTGTCTCTATAGTTGCATTACAAAGACACAGCGTGAGTCTCCGTCTGTCAGGCTGACAGTCTGAACGGTGATGTGAAACCCTCCCGAGGTGGTTTACGTGCACGCTCATGCATGCACATGTACAGATGTATGAATGTGTGTGTGTGTGTGTGTGTGTGTGTGTGTGTGTTATGACATTTTCTTTGTGTTTCTTGTGCATCTGATGAGCGTTTAGCACAGATTGTTGCATGTGTCAACTGTCAGATAAGCCTGTTTGTATCTATGCTGTTTCCTTCCTTGTTAAAGTCACTTCGCGGTGGCATCAAAAATGTTCAAAATTAAATCATTTAATTAAGTATAAATGTGCTTTTTCAATATATCCTTGCTGCTTTCATAAACATGGTTAGTATCCCTGAACACATGTTGCCGTTTCTATCTCTTATATTCAAGCCGGTTGTTTTTATTATTTCATTTTTTCTGTTGTTAAATTGCTATTAAAATTAATTCCCAGGGTTCGGTTCAGTGCCTTTAGAACTGTATTTTCCTCTGTGGCAAATTTTTATTTATTTATTTTTTTTCCCCAATTTATCCTCTCAGCTGTTTGTGGCCCTGAACTGAAATCCCCATTAACCTTGAGGTTGAGTCATTTTGGCAAATTCCCATTAACCTCCAGAACGAGTTGTTTGGTGAATTCCCATTAACCCCCAGCGTTAGTTGTTTATCGGACAACAAAGACGTGTTCAGAACTTATTTCTGACTCATTTGGAGACATTTTTCTTCCGTCTCTTGCTAAAATTAAGGTCGCAATAAGTCAACTGAGCAAAACAATCTGGTGTGTGTTCTTTAGAGATTCATAGTAGTCACAATGGCGCAAAGATAAAGCAGATCTTCAAAAAGAAGGACCTGCCTTTGTCCGAGAAGGTGTCTGCATTGATTTGCTTTCACTGTTCCAGTTTCATGCAGAAGACTAGATTACCCATTGGTGTGTTGTATGTCTACACCATAGACTGTATATAAAAATAGACCACATAGATGTGAAGTCATTTCAGTGGTAGCTGGCTGCAGTACAGGTCATAATCCCTGCCCTCCATGTTAGCAGATGTGACAACCTAAAAATATTAAAGTACACGTCAGTAAATGTTTCCTAAATATGTTTTTTATCATTTAAAGTTCTTATCACACTGATGTTAGTTTGTTGAATAAAAAGGGGGCTTCAGGCGTGATCAGTGGACCAGGATCAGGACCTCAAAACGGCAGCTCCAGTCTCGATCACTATCCCAGCTCCATGGTGATCGGGATATTTTGTCCTTTTTGTTCTGTGGTGGAGACGTGTTGTCCGTCTTTAGATATGTCAGTGGTGGTTTCATGTCAACCGGTGAAGATGGGTGACTAGTCCAGTGTGTACCTCTTGCTTTTATTCAAAATTTGAACTTTCATTTCAAACCAAAGGAAGGAAAATTTTATTTTTAACTGTCATATTAACTGACATATCCGGATTTAAAACAGAAGCAGTGATCACCCTAACAGACTCATATCCTGATGGATGGACCATGATGGGGCACTTAAAGGTGTCATTTCTATTGGGACAGCATGGGCCACTGTATAGAGTGGCATGGTAGCTCGAGTTAGTTCAGTGGCATCGAACGCCCAACAGCTCCTGGCGCACTCCAATTCAAAAATTCCCAACTGTATTGATAAAAGTAAAATCCTCTTTTTCTACAGCACACTCTTCACTTTGGTCCCATTCATTGACCCAAAAACCAATTTGCTTTGTTGAGTTTGATTACGCTCTTCATATTTCAGACATGTCTTAAATTCATGCTTCGGTTTGAATCAATGCAGCGGTCTTCACCAGTCGACTGATTGCTGTATGTCTTATTGAGTAATTTTTAAGTACTTCAAACCTTTTTATTTTTAATCTGGACCTTTGTAAACTGTAGAAGACAAAATAATCTCACTAAATTATCCATTTAGTAGCTGGTCTGAAGCCTTTAATCCTATCACTGTACTTTAGGATGGTGGCATTGATTGTTGTTGCTTACGTGGTCAGTAGGAGAAAGACATAAATGTGAAGAACAGTGCAGAGTTTTGAAGTAACTGGGATCTAGTAAAAATGGCGATGGTCTGGATAGTACGCAAGATTCCAGCCTCCATTTTCATTACAGTCAGTCACAACCTCACTTTTCAAGTTATATAGTTTCTTTATCTTGGACTCAGTCCAGTTGAGTGCCATCACACAGCAGCTCATAGTTTATTTAATAAACCAGAAGCCTCAGATAGTCAGGAGAGATTAGGTTGCACTCAGAGTGTGTGTGGGCCTGACTTTCTCCGCTGTGCTTCAACGGTGTGTGTCCATCCACTCGCATTTTGTCGAACCAATCTAAGCATGTCTATACCCCCACTGACAGACACATGCAAGAACCACACGCGTTGTCTGAGGACGGGAGGTTTCGGTTTAGGTCATCGAGCATGTGAACGGAAACGTAGAGTCATCTTCATACAAACACACGAGCGTCAGAAGGGAGGGAGTCTGCTGACGTTACGAAGAAGGAAATGGGACGTTCAACAGATTGAAAGATGGTGGAGAAAGATGATTACAAAAAAAAGGGCAAGGGCGAAGGAGACGAATACAAGAAACGACGTAAATATAAGAAATAATGTCTGAAACGTCGGGGGATGTAAGTCGATGTGAACGCATGAGTCCGCCTCGGGTTGTGAAACTGAGCAAATATGAGTGAAGGATGAATGATGTGCAGAGATGCAGCCTGCAGCTCGGCAGCTTCTTAATGTTCTGTGTCATCTTGGTTAGTGCGATTTCCGCCGTGGTTTTCCTCCACATCCATCCAGCGTTCAGCTGTGGACGCAGTGAGCTATGAAGGAAGTTAAATACACAGGCTCCCAAAAGCAGCAGGACCTGTTCTCACATCTGGACTCAAACTAGCACACATCCCCTCGGTACTCGTTAGCCTGGAGCTCATTGGCGTGTTAAGCGTTTAATATAGCTCATTTCCAGATCGATGTTTCCAAGCATAAGTTTTACTTATTTAATCCCTGGTAGTTCATCACAGTGATATCATAGAGAACAGGAATAATTTGAGTTGGGGTAGAAAACATCTGTGCTTTCACTTCTCGAGGGAATCAAAACAAGCTGGATTGGTTTTTCTTCTGCGCCTGTCAGAGAATATTAGGATGAAGTTAACCCCAACGTCTTCTTTTAACTTCTGTGGGTTGCTTTTTTGGGTCAAACACAGAGGTCGGTCCCAGGCCGCTACTGGATGTTGACCAGTACACCCACAGTTTGGAAGTTAAGGCTCTTGGACATGGCCTAATTGGTGATGGTGGAAGAAGTAAATGTACCAGTACAACAAAATGTATTTGAAGTACTCGTTCTTCAGGAGTAATCAGCCCCTGTGACATGTTATAGACAGTATATATGTACTGTATATTTGACATATTATTAATACTGATACTTGCCGTCTTTCCGTTTGATTGAAAGTTTGATGGAAACTAAAAAACTTTGTCAGTTAGTGAGTTAAAGCTCTTAATGGGAGATGGAAACACGTTTTTTTGAACAAGTTGTGATGCAGCGAACATTGAATTCACGACATTGTCTCTTTTTGGGGGGGTTTTCATCTAGAAAATTGGCGCCACCTACTTTGCACTTTTTAAAAGAAGCGTTCCTTTGCATTTTTTCTTGAAATTTTGTAAAAATTGGAAATAAATTTGGATAGAAAAACACTGCGCAAGCAGCCTGTTGCTGCTCGAGGTGTTTTAACAACTTTATATAAAGCTTGGTAGTTTCGCCCAGTGTTTGCCAATACAAGATAAATCTGAAGTGTCCTGATGATTAATGGTAGAGAAAAGAAGAAACAAAACAAAAAGTTCCGATACATACATTTAAAATAATTTTATGGATCTTTTTATCTCTAATCTTTGCTTTTATGTGAAATATTTTTACTCCTTTGGGTCTTGAACATTTATTTAAACTAAACCAACCGAGACATCTGGAGGTGAAATGACGTCTCAGACGTGACAAGGAGACAAAAAGGTTGGAGAACACCACTTCAATCTCTGACATGTTTCACATTTTAATGTTTTAACATTTATCTGTAAAGCAACACGTTGTTTGAGCTGTCAGATAAACACACTTGTGTTAAAAGGACGATGTCTCCTTTTGAGATTTGTGCAGTAGAAGTGTAAAAGTAGCCTCAAACATCGAAGTACACAGGGTACTGCTGTAACTGTTGTTCCTCTAAACATAAGAAAGTTTCAGCATTAAAACTGGATTAACAGGTTACTGTTGATGACGGCCTCCCTCCAGGAATCTCTAAATACTTGTAATTGTTAGAAGACATCAGCACGTTTGACGTATGGGCTTTCATCACGCACTCATCACGTCTTCAGGAACACTCCTCGCCGATGTTTTGGGAAATGAAAGCAGGCGGCGGCGACGCTCTTCATCTGGCACATCCTGTTCTTCGATGACTTGCAGCTTGTGATCTCTAGAACCCATGAGAACGGGATCTTAAGTGGGTTTGAAGCGTCTTGACAGTGATTGATACCAGCAGGGAGCTCTGAATGCAGACCACAGTGCCGGTCCTTATCGCTGACACATCCGGCTCCCAAAACAAGATGTCAGCTGTTCGTGGCGGGAAGAGAGACGTGTCCTGACTGCTAGTATGAAGTCGGCGTGTCGGGGGGAGAACACATGAGACTTGAAGTCGACTGAAAGAGTTGAATAAATGAGCGTTTGTGTTGAGAGAGAAACTGCAGGCATAAGATTAAAAAATTGGACACTTCAAGCCACTGATGATTCATTGAATTAGTCCCAGAAAGCTCCGGAGCGTTCAGCAGTAAGCGGCAGAGAGATGGATGAATAGTTGGCATAATTGTTATTACGGTTCTTTTGCTGCTCTGCATCTGTCTGTGTACCGTCTCCGTGCTCCTTTTCTGGTCTAATTGTTTTGAAACTGCCGAGTTAGAGGTCTCAAAAGAGCAGCAGCTCAAATGGAAAGCAACTAAATTACAACAGAGGAGCTTCATTTTCTCTCGTGTAGAATTCACTCTTTTCTCAGGGAAGTCTGCTGTTAATAAGGTCGCCGTCTTCCTACAAAAGAAGCGGTTTAATTGAAGCTTTAAAAAAAAAAAGAGCAAAGCGCTCTCTGCACAGGATTTCTGGGTAATAAACCTCTATAATTTCATAATTTTTTTCACACGTTTTTTATCCTTTGCAGCTTCAGGAAATCCAACGATATTAAACGCACCGTTTCAGTCAACATTAGCTTTTAACTTTAACTCAAATAATTTACGATCCACAGTGAAAACCTCACGAATAAATCACGAATTAAATAATCTGGATTCAGTGCAGGGTGTTGGAGTGGTCTTTGATTGGCCCAGACCTCCACTGGTTTTTATTCTAACAGTCTATATTCAGAGTATCATCACACCTGGGACAGCAGGTAAATCCAAAAATAACTAGTTTAGTTTATAGTTAGTGTTAATAGTTTGTGTTGACTCAATCAAGAGAGTTATTTAGATTAACTGCAAATCATCAGTCGTTGAGTATCTTCATCTTTTAGATCATTGTTTCCTTAAAGACTTTGATAGACACGTTTGTAACGGCTTGTTTCCTAATGTATACATATCTTTTTTTTATTGACAATGGGTGAAACCATTATATACATGACTGACTTCCACCTGACAGTTTTTAGAGTTTTTAGTGACTTTCAGCTCATTGTTTTGGTTTTGCTGACCTCGATAGACGCTGTGGATATACAGGAAAACCTGTTGTGCTGTTCTTAATAATATCTTAAAACTGCACTAATCAATATTTTATATAGACAATGGAACAAAATACTACATGTAGTGTGAAAGAGGTTGAACTGCACCTCACCTTTTTTGGTGACTTTTAGCTCATTGTTTTGGTTTTGTCAAAAAGACTGCAGTTTTTTTTTTTTAGCAAATAAAGATAAATTCACTCTCTACGCCAGACGGACAAAGCGAGCAACTTACTGGTGAAGAAAGTTGAACAGCCAGATGTTTTTTCTCAGCAGTTGATGGAGACCTAAGCAGACGAATTCGATTCAGGTCACCAGATACGACTCTCGATGAATGCTGATGCTGCTTTGTGTCTGCTGGATATATAAAGAGAAAGCAGTTTGGAACCAGTAGGGCTTTTTTTTTAACCTTAGATTAATCTGCCAGTTATTTTCTCGAACGAACGAGTCATTGTTTGGTCAAAGAGCTTCCAAAGTGACGTCTTCACGCAAACAAACTGTCTAAAGCTAAATATATTACGTTATATTACGTTATATTAAGTACATGAAGACGGTAGGTCAACTAAAGCGTCACAGTCTCACGTTTGAGAGCCCCTAACTGTCGAATATTTGGAATTTTTACTTGTTGCAGCTCTTGCAACATGTCTCTTAGTCTCTCTGCTGCACCCATGTGGCCAACAAATTTTTGCATGAGATAAGAAAAAACTTTTTTCAGTAGGAAATGATGAAATGATGCAAACTTTTAGAAGCAGAACATGAAATACTTAAAAAAAAATTAAACTCATGCAGAAGTAAAACAGATCTGGTGTGTGTATGTGGTGATTTCCATTTTCATAAATCTTCATTCTCCTCGCACCGTGTGAAAGAAATCTTTTCAACTGTCTGGAAGTAAAATAAACTGCACAGAATCTAATAAAATAATTTATTTGACAGAAATCCGGCAGTGCTGTTGAGATATCATGCTGCTGCTGCTGCTGCTGCACTGCAAAGTTTTGACTAATATCCTGGATATATTTGTCCTCTGGCTCTTACAGTACACTCAGCTTTTATCCACCACCTGCCCTAAAACCAAGTCTGATGTGCACAGTCCAGCTCTTCTGTGACTAAAGGTGCCAAATAATTTATGACTTTTGGGAGTTTCACTAAAGTCCAGTGGGGGTTTTACTCCAAAACAGAGCACAGCTCGAAATGAGAGTGTTGAAAGCCAAAAATCTTATCACAGACCGAGTAATGGTCGGGTCACTGGTATTGATCAACCTCAACAGATATATTGCGGCCATTCCTCTGCTGTGAGGGCCAGTAGAAATCTTTGTTATTGCCTCCTTATAATACAGCTAGATGACAGGCTTTAATGAAATATGAAGTGTCGCTGTCTCCCTGTCTGTAAACCGCTCAGTCGTAAAATTAACATTTTGTAAAAAAAAAAAGAAAGAGAGAGGCCGAGCTTGTCTCCAGAGAATTTGAGCTGAATCCTTCACTATTTCTGATTCAGCCCTAACCGAAAGGAACGGATCAAGGCTAACTGAACTCTCTCTCCTGTTTCTTTTTATTATTGATATTTTGTTAAATCAAAAACAAGGTAACATTGTAGGAAGGGGGAAAAAAGGTTGCGTATTTTGTAGTACTGAAGAAAAAGCTTATTTCCAGAGCAGATCTGCTCGTCTGAGTCACAGGCGGATGTTTAGATATCCTCGAATGAATACCCAGGAAACACCCGGGGCAAGGTTTTATTAGTTAATCCTATTTTATTAATTTCTTACAAAGCATGAAAAAGCCCCCCACCTTCAGTCTTCCACGATTTAATTTATAATGTTTCATCTCTATGTCAGTGCATCTTCAGTACTTAAGCATCCAGCTAACTCGGGCTTAATTGATTAGATAAATAATAATCTTAATAACGGTCTCGGGGCGGTCAGTAGCGTAGTGGGTTAAGAGGCCGCCCCATGTGTGGAGGCTGTAGTCCTCGCTGCAGCTGGCCCCGGATTGAATCCAGCATCGGACGGCTAATTTACTGCGTGTCTCTTCCTGTCTATCTCCATTTGTCCTATCAATAAAGGCATAAAAGGCCAAAAAAATAATCTTTAAAAAAATAAATAACGGTCTCAGTCAGTCTTTGAACAAAACATTCACTTGGTTTTTTTTGGCGGTGGAATGTTTGTTGAAGAAAACAAGCAATTAAAACAAATAAACTCGACTGTAATTCGCAGATTAATCCACAATGAGTAAACTCAACTTCAACAACCTAATATGCCACGATCACAAACAACTATAGAGGAGCCCTAATCCTCTTCCCACAATCCCTCAGAGCTATGAGTCCTTTGTAGAATTTATTTTGAAATAAGTTTGTCTTTTATCCAGGATAAATAAATGCAAGTGATAAATGCATGTAAGAGATCACCTGACCAAAGGATGACCAATAGGTAGAAAAGCAAACCAGACGTTTCTTTAAGAAGGTTATTGATCCTCTCTGATCTGCTCCAGAATGGTGGCGTTGGGTCTTTGTTATGTTTTAATTGTGAGTAATTAAGATTATGAAAAAATTTTGGTTTGGTCTGGTCAAACTGGGATTTATCAGACATGATTCCAGCATGACTCAAAAAAAAAAACAGATCTCTAGATGGCAGTCAAGAAGATTTATTTAAGACCTTGCACAAAGGAGATTCATACATATTAATATTTATTCACCTTTTCCCTCTCCTGTGTCAGATTGAATAATTAGCTCCTAGTCCTAACTCATTAACGGCTTTCTCAATGCTCCTGATAGATTAACATTGATTATTTGATATTAAAAAAACGCCCAGTGCCACGGTAAGATGAGCGGTTTAAAAAATAAGCCCAGGGGACAGATTGACAACCCGAGAGATGGATTAAATAGCCGGGGTAGTCTCTTCCAGCAGTCTAATGAGTTTCTGAATGGCCGGAGGAAAGACGAGGCCGCAGAAATGGAGAGGATTTAATAAGACCACCAGCCGAGCAACAGGGAGAGACGAGAACAGGCGGAGAGAACTTTGTTTCACCTTCTGAACCGCATTATGGAAATGGGCAACATTTCTGATTGCTTTGCTGCATATGTATTTGTCCCCTCATGCTGCTGCGTGTCTCTAGCTGATGACTGAGAGAGATTCAGTCTTTAGCATTGTGCAGAATCAAACCTGTAACTGTAGTTTTGTGGTTCTCTGATGTAAACTCAGCGTCAGGATTCGATAATTTCTTAAAAAACAAATGAATCTTCGACAGACTGAAAGTATATAAGGCACCTTTTTAAAATTAACGAGTCTCATTTGGCTTTTTAAGATTTGTATCTTCTATATGCAAATACAGTTCTACCTGTTAATTTGACTAATGAAGATATTTTGGTAGAACATGACTTTGATGTACAGTCGTCCCTCGCTATATCGCGGTTCACTTTTCGCGGACTCGCTGTTTCGCAGATTTTTTTGTGTGTAATTTTGCATGTTTTTTTTTTACAGTGTACTGTACAGTATGAACGCGCATTGTGTTCTGCGTCCTGATTATTTAAGGGAGTACTGTACAAAATGTGTGTAAAAAGGTGTATCAAAGTGTGTGGTTAGGGGTTTTACGGCCTTAAAACATGTAGAATAATTGTAAAACTTACTTTGCGGATTTCGTTTATTGCGGGTTATTTTTAGAACGTATCCCCCGCGATAAACGAGGGACCACTGTATTTAGTTAAAGTCAGGAGATCACCAAGGTTCAATGTTTGTGGGATTCATCCACAGATGCACCATGAGTCACTTAAAATACCTCTGAACTCTATCTGTCACATTTCTGGAAACTTTCCCGTTCTTCCTCTTTCCACGTAACGTTTTTCAGACTTCTCCTGAACTGAAGTTTCAGGTTTTCTTTCCGTATCAGTCACCATCTCTCGCTCTCTCGTGTTCCTATGAGTTGAATCACTTTGCTTCTTCAGCTCTTTATCCGTTGGTCACGTTGTCCCCCCCGCCTGGCGTTGTTATTCCTGTCAGAGTCTGACTCACCGGCCGCCGGCTCCCCTCCCCCCTCCAGCAGAGCTTCATAGTTCACAATCCTTTCACATCGTTTTCAGTTTAACCTGCGTGACTTCGTATCTGAGGGACAAAGTTTCTTCTGTTAGAGAAACCATGTCAGAAGTTCTTAGACTCTTAACACTGATTTTATAAGTTTCCTCATACTGCTCAGTCCTCCGTGGATCTACAAGAAGCTTTATTAAGTTTGCAGAAGTAACTTTGACCTATGCTACAAGCTGTAAGTTGTACTGTACAGTATGAACGCACATTGTGTTCTGCGTCCTGATTAATTAAGAGAGTACTGTACAAAATGTGTGTAAAAAGGTGTATAAAGTGTGTGGTTAGAGGGTTTACGGCCTTAAAACATGTAGAATAATTGTAAAACTTACTTTGCGGATTTCGTTTAGTGCGCGTTATTTTTAGAACGTATCCCCCGCGGAAGTGTTGGTTGGTTGGTTGGTTGGTTACATGACTTTGTTTCAGACAGAAATATCTCTACAACTATTGGATGGATTGTGATTAAATTATTACCAGATATTCATGGTTACAGGATGCAGTCTACCGACTTCTATGCTAACAACTCCGGGGACGGCAGTGTTGTTTGGGCAATTCGTTGGTTTCAACACTCTGGTCCAGATTGAAATATCTCAACAAGTACTGGATAGATTGCTATGAACGTTTTAAAAAGATATTCATGGTCACCTGAGGATGAAGTCTACTGACTTTGGTGGTTCTCTGACTCTTGATTTAGCAACAACATTGGGTCAAATGTGGCTGACCTTCCATTTGTTTTGGTCTGAAATACAGGTGCTGTTGTACGACATTTAGTCATTCTGAATGTCCGATATATGTAACACAATTAACTCATTATTCAGTCTATGTTTTTAGTGGTGTACTATCTTTATAATAGGTTCCCAGAGCACAAGAAGGGCTCGATCAATGAAAGCATCTTTTAACCACAGGAGCTTCTACCAGCTGAGGCAAACATACTTTTTCAAGTATAAAAAAGCTCTTGGGCACACTTTTCCTTCCATGGCATTCTCCTCCCAGACAATCTTGTCAGCTGACCTCTGGCCTCTTCCTCAGTAGTTGGCCAGTTCATTGTTAGAGTGGAGGGTCACGACCCTCAGAGGACCCTGAGTGATCCCAGACATCTTTTGCACTGTGTGAGCTTTGTTTCCTCGATAATGCTCAGACGTGTTTCCTTGTAAACATGTGCCCCTGTGCAGAGTCATAAAGCCAGAGGTCAGACGTGTTGACGGTTCTGTGGTTTTCTTTGTCCAACCGAGCAGAGGTTGAAGATAATTAACAATGAGTTGGTGTTTTTTCTGGTAGATGCCTTAAAAATGAGATAATTTTTATACTTTACAACGTCTGGCTGCTTTAAGGTTTTACAGGGTTGATGCTAACATTAGTTTGGATGTTAAATAAGTAAATATAAGATAGAGAACACCTTCATTTTTACATGAAATAAATTTGCAACTGGTATTTTAGTGTAGGAAGGCAAAAGCTTTTGGTAAAGCATGTAGGGTACTGTGAGATTTAAATGCAACTTTTTCCCCAAAGCGATATTTTATGTAACAAAGCAAACTTTACATATAAAATAATGCATACATTTGGAAAAATGTAGATTGATTCCTGATTTAAAAGACTAAGTTGACAGATCGTTTCCAAAAAGTAAAGTAAACCCCAGTAGGGTTGGTCGATTGAATGAACATAACTGCTGTTGGAATTGGCGGCAGTTATTTTGTTTTTTGGGAGCCACTTTTTTGATAATTTAATGGTCTGCCTCCCTCTCAGGACTCAGATACTTTTAGATTTTCCTTTTGATTTCTTGTTGAGTCCAAAGAGCAACCTTTGTTTGACAAAACAGACATTTAAAAGACATTATAGGTTTCTGTTTTTCTTGTGAGAATACCCATATGACTAAAGTGTTGAGTATCTTTGGTCAGTTTAAAGAATAATCCTGGTGATATTGTTCTTAAAAAATCCAATGACAAGACCAAAACCAACAATGAATTGATCCAACTAAAACACCATCCAACAAAAAGCTAAAAACTAAAAGCCTGATAATTCCTCTGTGACAGCATGTTGTTGTTTTTTGGTCTTTTTCATGGGATTTATTGACCTTTGTTGGCTCTCCGTTGCGTTGAACTGCACCATGACGTTAAGTCACGTTAGTTTAAGCCACAATGCCCCAACATGATTCTGCAGAAAGAGAATAAACCACAATAATGCAACACTTATCTGTGCTGTAAGGTTAAGCTGTGTCAACATCCATGTGTTTGCTCCTAATGGTAAAGAATATAATCTGTGTCACGTTTATTGAAGGTTTCTTTCTTTAGGTTGTCGTTGTGGCGTGAGGGTGGAATTTTTCCTGCTCATTTCCCAACCTTCATTTCTTCATCTTTGTGTTCTCTGGATGTCCACTCCCCTAACAGAGTCCTGCCCCTGTTCAGTGCTGTACATGGGAAAAGGGAAAGCCCCTGTGGTTCTCTGAGGAATACTGCATGGCTCTGGTATGACGATGTAGGAGTTAATTAAGAACAGACGTGTTTCTCTGTACCACTGCACAGGACAAATGACCTCTGTAGGGACCTTCCTCTGTGATTCTTTCCTTCCTCCGTCTGCATTTACATTTTAAGTCTGTCTTTGATAACAGGGAATGGGTCATGGCTGGTGTGGGAAGTTATAAAACAGAACAGATAAATTGCTCTTGCATGCCTTTAGCTGGCTGTGTTTCATCTCCAGGTTTGGCATGTGAATCCAACTTGGATTGTATTATCGAAGTTAACTGTTGAGATCCGACAACGTTTACGGTTTTCAGTTTTAATCTAACTTATCTGGAAGAGAAAACTTCAGGTCATCAGTAGATTTCTTACACAAACTGTCAGTTTACAGTTTGAATACATGCTTAACTTTGACCACATATGTTTGCTTTGGTTGTGAGTGGTGGTAATGTCTTTCAGTTTTACCCCCAAGCGTTGTGATTCTTCCTCCCATCAGAGTTTGTTGTAGGAATCTGGAAAAGTTCCCAGATTCCAGCTATTACTTTGGTGAGAACAGTGTTATTATAACTGTTAAACTAATGGCTAAGACAACAACAAGAGGGCTCAAGTTGAAATTAACCCGCTATTATCTACTTAACGTATTGGGAACAAGTCAAACTCCATTTAGGACACTTAATTTTAAGACACCAAAACCAAAACAGAGGCTGTAACATCGCTTTAAATGAAAAGGTAAGTTTAATAGTTTGCTTCAGAAAACACAGGGAGCTTTCTATTGGAATATTCAGAGATCCACAGTTTAAGGGCATAAACACAGCAGGCGCTCTCAGCGGTACTTTAATTGGCCGCATAAGCAGAATTTGAAAGAAAAGCTGCTGAGGACCTCAGTGATCTGTCTGCAGCATAAACTGTGAGAAAATCTCTGATATATGGAGGAGCAAGGTCATTTTAAAGCTGTGTAAACAAATAAAAATAATAACAAATAAACAGCGTTTCTAAAAGATGCATTGTAACCAGGTCTGTGGTGCAAAACTCTACGTTCATGTATCGGTGAGAGAAAACCTGTACTGCTCGACATAACCTCTGTAAATCCCAGAGACTTTGGGCAGAGCAGTCCAGACTGTTCTTCAGAGTTTCCCGATGGCCAGTGAATTAAACTGGCGGCCAACTGTAGCTGCTGTTGGCGAATGTTAGCTCAGTTTGTTAGCTGGCCTGTGAGCTCAGAGCAAGCTGGTTTTCAGGCCCATGGGTATAGAGGCAGTGTCATGCCAGAACAGGAGCTGGGCTAGCAGGAAATACAATCGGGTTTCCAGTTGCCTCTAAGAGGGCGGCGAATAATTAAAATTTTCTTGCCGATTGTCTTCTTTGTTCATGTAGGCAAGAAAAAGGCATCAGTATTAACCAGTTACATAACTCTGTAATTTAGGATTAGGATGTTTAATTGTGTTCAAATGTAGCTCCAGGTAGATCTACCTGCCGGGTTATTTTACTTTGTGCGAGGGGTTATAAGACGTCTAAGAAACAAATACAGAGCAGATATATTTCTTTCTTTGCAGCTCCTAACCTCTGCTGACTCATTCCAGCCTTCTGCTCAGACTTTGTTTATTGCCTTTTCTTTCCGAGGATTATGGGATTTACTTTTTCCTCAATGGACTTGATGATACATAGTAGAAACACCACAATCATAGTCCGGAGCTGTAAACGCGCAAAACATGATGAAACACATCGCCGCGGTCGGGCATCACGTTTCGATGACACGCCTTCTTCTTCCTGCATCAGCACTGCTGCTTTCATGTATGAAAGAGAAATTGTCTTTGTGTTTTTTTAAATCCTCGTTTCGTCCCTTCGGGATACGACTGAGTCAGTTTTACTGTTTGTCTGTTTCTGTCTTTGTTTTGCATGAAAGATAAAAAGTCTGTTTTCACATTCGCAGCTGTTTGCCAGTGGCTAACAGAGGAGGAACGTTCAGTGGCATGTTGATTTGCTTTCTTTGTCGTCAAAGTAAAGGAGTTCTTTCCACGAGTTTACCATTGATCTGAAGTGGGTTACCAGTGATCTGCTCTGTGGAGACCAATCACACCGGGCTACTTTATTGATTCAGAAGTCTTTAGGTGTCTTTCTTAAGAGTACGCCATTTAGAAACCCAATAGATCCAGGTGTCGCCTGCAAATTGCTGGTTCTAGCACTCAATGTTGGCAATAAAGTGCTCTTATAAGTAATATAATTGTTAATATTTCAATTTCTTGGCCTGCACATTCATGAGTTGTGTCTTTAAAATGATCAAATCACCACAGAGTTAAAGCAGACATGCAGAATGTATGATTACACTTCTCCACAGACGTTCACTGAACTTTAAGAGCCACATTTATGTATTATTTAGTTTTTAATTTCTAGTTATGCTTTAGCTGTAGCTCTACACCCGTTCACAACAAAAATATCAACAACCACTGGATGGATTGTGGCGAAATTTGGTTCAGACGTTGGTTATCCATTGATTTTTCATGTAGCTTCATCTTGATGTTGGCGTTTTTAGTGGAATATTCCAACAGCTATCGGTTGTATTGCTGTCAATTTGGGTTCAGGTGTGCATGCCCACATTAGGAGTAATTAATAACCTTTCGTTAATCTATTTGGCTCCATTGTCGGGTCAAAATTTCCTGCAAAACTCATGACATTTCGTCTCAGCTGCACTTTGCAATAAGTGGTAATTAGAGAATGCATAGCTTGAAGAACTGCTGGAAGGGTCGTACGTGCTTATGGTTCCTTTCGGTTTGTAATTTGATGTCTAATGTCACAATATAAATAAACATGTAGTCAGGAACACTTTCTTTCGAGCAACACAATATTTATTCACTTAAAGGTTATTTTCATGTAGCTGCTTTTGTTTACAGTTTCTCAGCACTAAGTGTCAGAGCGGTATGGTGTGATTTTCTTAATCCTGAGATAATGTAGATGTTAATGCATGTTGGCATGGAGCCACAGTGTAGTAAACGGGTGATACTTGGAAAGGAAAATATCTAAAAGTCGAGTGAATCAGGTGTAGACGTGTCATTAGAGGATGACACCAAGGTAGCCAAGGTTTACAGTGCAGGAAATGTCCCTGATTTGTCTTATGACTGTGTCAAACTGCGGATCAGGAAACCTTGTAAACCGACTGTAAAAACCTCAAGAACACATTAAGGTCAGAACACAATGCGCATTATCGTCAGGAAGATTAAATGCTCCGAGAAGACGCTAAATTTCCAGCTTTGGAGCGGGTGTCAGAGGGCAGACAGCTGCTCAGTCCATCTAATCTGAATGATTCAAACAGCACGATGTATTTTTTCTAAAGCTGGATTTTTCTCCCTTTTAAGGTTTCAAAGATGAAACTTCTTTCTGTCAACTGACTTCAAGTTTCACCCCTGGGTGACTTTCTGAATGCTAAATTACTCTTCACGGTCACTGAGGACTGTTGATCAGTGTTGTGGTATTTAGAACATTATCATTCAAAACTGCGGCTCGCAGATTTTTTTCCTTTGTGGCAGCTCCTCCAAACAAAGCTCAACGACATACCAGGGATTTTTAAAATCTTTTCTTAACGGCAATTTTAGGGTTTTTCTTACTGACTCAAGATTGTTTCTATCCTCCCTTTGTTCTACTAGTGACAAAGAATAATAACATTGTTTTGGGGGAATAAATAACAGAAATATGACTCACATTTGTACATTTACATAACAGATACTCCCATAACTGTTTTCTGTATCCGTCAGCGAGTCATCAAAAAAATCCGCAGGGCTGATTTTTCTGTTGAATGATTGCAAAAACTTCCATAATAAATCAGTTGAAGTGCATCGAAAGACAATAAAAAGAGATCGTCGTCTTTTTTTGCATTTTCTTTTCTCCTGACGAGACAAATTGTTTGTTTGACTCAACCGCAGACGGTCAGCATGAAGCCCTCTGTGGAAAAACACACACCAGTATTTATTAGTCAGCCACTTCCAGTGATGTTAAAGTAACACATTCGTCATTAACGTATCAGATTCACAGTTAAACCCACTGACATCGTTTGTGCTTTTCACGAGTTCTGGCTCTGTTTTGACAGCGTAAACAACTGCAGTAGTTTTAATTTGACAGCTGTGGTCAATACAGCTCAAGTAGAGATGCAGGTTGTGGAAAAATGAGTCAGAAATGACGCTTACATCAAGTATCTGGTGTTTATACTGTGGTTGCTGCTACTAAAACCACTAAAAACATATTTTTGCACATAATGCTCATCAAAATGAATGACTAGAATTAGTCTGGTGAAGATTTCCCCACAGAGAATCAGGGTAGTATTAATAATCTTAAACCTAAATGAGTGTAATTAATCAAACTGAGCTTTATCCATCATATCAGACGTGGACAACATGAGTTACACTTTCCCCTGGAGAAGTTTGATTTCTACATTTCTATTTTTCCTTCTTCCTCTCGGAGCATAAACTCGTTTCAGCATCATAGAAAATCAATAGCACCTACTGGAAAGTTCTCAACTCTGGTAATTACATTTTGTTTCCTGCCCAGACTCTTCTGTCTTCGTGTGAACATTAGCCCTTATGCCTCATATTCCAATAAAGTGTAAGGTTGTGTAAGGTGTATTATATTCCCTAACACGGCACCAGCAAAATGCTGGGTGGCGGCACAAATACTCGTCTCGTGAAAGTCCGGGATCGTGTTGATGATGTATAATTCAAGATTATTGTGGTGATTTATTGATTCGTTTTCCCTAAAAGAAACCTCGAACGTGGTGCCAAGTCTTCGTTCTCAACATTTGAGTTGGTAGAAACCAACATTAGGCCAATCAAAATTGAGTTTGGCCGACTTACAGAGCTCAGAGTCTTTCACACCTTCCAACATCTGCCAAAACTGCAGCTCAGTAACTATCAAAAGTCATCCAAGGTAGAAAAAGCAGTGAACTGGCAACTAATGCTCATTGAGTTCATGGGGAGTGAAGGCTGGTCCAGTCCAACAGAGAAGCTCAAACTGCTGGAAATGGTTTTGTCTGTTGGTTCAGGAATGGTTCAAGGAACCCAACAACAAGGTGTTGACTTGGCCTCCAATTTCCCCAGAACTCAAATTGAATCGAGCATCCGTGGGATGTGCTGGACAAACAAGTCCGATCCATGGAGGCCCCACCAGATCCCAAAGGATCTGCTGCTAACATATTGGTGCCAGATACCACGACACGCCTTCAATGGTCTAGAGGAGTCCATGCCTCGATGGCTCAGGGCTGTTTTGGCGACAGTATTAAGCAAAATGTTTAAATGTTTTGTTTGGACTCAAAGATTTTCAGTTTACCATGATATAAAACAGAAAAGCAGCAATGCTGGAGAAGCTGGAACGAGTAAATTCAGGGCTTTTATTTGAGAGCTTGCATGATTCATTAACTAATTTTCTTTTTTATCTACAAACGGATGAAAATAATTGTGTAAACTATGTTGATTGAGTTGTGGCTTTGAAAAGGTTGTACCTTGCCCCTTTTTTGTAAAGGACGGCAGCATGGATTCATGGCAGTTACAATCATTTCTAATGGTGACCCAATTTCATGGCCAGAGAAAGAAAAAACATCAAAACATTCATAGAAACGTTTCAAAGCTTTGCAGCAGAAAAACTCACTGCAACCAAAGTAAGCACTGTAGTCGAGTCTGGAGGCCCTCATCATACTGAAGGTTTGGTGTCAGGAGGTCGTTCCTCGGTTTATTTCTTTATAATCTTTAAAAAAAGTTCTGCCAAAGCCTTCAAACTCCACAACAAGCTAATTTTCTTCACACATATTATAGTCATATAAAGTTATGGCCAACATTACAACGGGTGGTTTCGCCCAGGGCGTAAATGTGGCCAGGACCGGCGCTGGTTGGCAGGTTGCCGTGACAATGACGCAATGAACAGCAACGTTTGGTGCCATGAAACCAAAACAAAGACGCTGAAAGACACTAAAACTCCCTGTAAAGTTGAAGCGAGAACCCTTTCTCACATTGAGAACAAGTTGGTACAGCTTCAGGTATCATTTTCAAAGCTTTGTGTTCCTCAGCATTGCAACATAGATACCACTGATTTCCCGGCGGGATGTGCTGCTGCCCTCCGGCTCAGTCCATGTGGTCACAATATCCTGGTTTTCTGATACGATCTGGTATCTGCGTTGCATATCATTTGTTTCCTTCGGCTCTCCACTCTTGACTATCTGAAAGATCATAATGGAAAAATACGAGACACAGTTAACAAAAGCATTGTGGTACATTACTGCCACATTATCAGGCTTTGTTAGGAGTTACTCTGAAGACTTTGTATAGACGCTGGAGTTATCAGACATCTTCAGGTAACAACTGAGAAAGAAAGTAATTTGAAAGAAGTTCAAACAACTTGTTTGTTATTTTTGTGTTGCTCAGTACTGGAACTGAAACTCCAAACCATTTTGGTAGAGAAATTCTTTTATTTCAACCACCACACCACTGACCTTTGTCCTCCTGAATCTCAGCTTGATTAAGCAAACGCCTAACACCGACCATCTCCACCAAGAAAACCTACGTTTATACTTGTGAGCTTTGCCAGCCGAGTTTAAATACACTCTTTCTTGCAAAGACGGCAAACAAGTGGGAGTTTTTTGCTATAAACTCAACTGAGTAGTATTTTTTTACTGGTATTTGACATATTTGTAATCTGAGGTACATTCTTTAAGTAGCTTAATCTAGCTTCAAACTAGATTGAAGTAATCGGTAGCTTCTCCAACTCTTATGCTTTGTCTCGACTTGGATACAAAGACTTAAATACTACCTACTTTATGGCGTAGTGTGCTAATTTCAGCAGCGTAGTCGTGGCCGTTGTGTAACTAATGCAGCTTCCTCAACCACCATTTTCACAAAGCTGGTGGTCCATCCAGGACGAGGAGTGTCCTCTATGAGGATACTCACAATACTCTGTATTTTGACATGACTGACTGAGTGTGAAGGCACCTGTGTACTCAAAGGTTTATGTATGGAAGTACACGCACAGCTGACTGAGTATCAGTTTATTCGTAATGAAATCACATTTTTGCATTTTGTTGCTGGTGTGTTTGCAACCAAGCGCACACACCACATCAGGCTTCAGCCTGTGTGTGTTTGTGTGTGTGTGTGTGTGTGTGCGTGTGCGTGTGCGTGTGCGTGTGCGTGTGCGTGCGCGTGCGCGTGCGCGTGCGTGTGTGTGTGTGTGTGTGTGCTGAGTCAGGTCGAGCTGCTGCACTCGGAGCTCTTCAAAGGCCTGCCATAAAACCTCTGGATCTTAATCGGATGCTGTTCAGACTCCACATTGTAATTACGTCCCAACAAATTCCTGTCTGCATACTCCTACAGAAGAAGACGCGTGTGTGTGTGTGTGTGTGTGTGTGTGTGTGTGTGTGTGTGTGTGTGTGTGTGTGTGTGTGTGTGTGTGTGTGTGTGTGTGTGTGTGTGTGTGTGTGTGTGTGTGTGTGTGCTGGTGGGTGGAGGGTGGTCGATCTTGTATACAGTTGATGTCTCCTTGGGGGGTTTATAAGCTGCGTGTTATATCACGTTAACATTGTGTTCGGGCTATTGATGTTTGTGTGCGATGCTGGCTTGATATTTACACAGATGTTTGTGTGTGTGTGTGTGTGTGTGTGTGTGTGTGTGTGTGTAGATTATCTTTTCCATGCTCTTCTCCCCAAGTTTCTTTGGTCTCAATTGGATGTGAAAGGAAATCCCATGTCTGCAAGGCTTCCACTACAGGCACAGACCTGTGTGTGTGTGTGTGTGTGTGTGTGTGTGTGTGTGTGTGTGTGTGTGTGTGTGTGTGTGTGTGTGTGTGTGTGTGTGTGTGTGTGTGTGTGTGTGTGTGTGTGTGTGTGTGTGTGTGTTTACCATGCCACAGTGGATTAACCACACAGTTTGAACAGTCAGGCGGTGAAGGAGAGAAAAACAGAGGGTGAGTGAAGCAGATCGAGGATGAAGAGTTTGAAGATTGATGCGGTGTGAAAAAAGAAAAAAGCTTTTAATTCCCCCAAACACAAAATATTTGGCTTAAAGAAACAAAAGAAATTACCACCGTCGTTAATTAATCCTCAATTCAAAAACCTCCAGATTATTCCAACCTGCAGAGTGTCTCTGTTTTTGTGAGCTGCACTCACGGCAACATGTTTCTGCATAATGTGTTTAAGATAAGTCGATCCTGGCGAGCGGAAAACCAAAGGCTACTAATAAGAGACCGGATTTTAATTTAAGCCCCGCCTGTAGTACACATGCACTAAATATAATACTGGAAGAAAGTGTATTGGAACAAACTGAATGTACAGATTTAACATTACTTAATAAATAAACCAGTCCAGCAGCGGCTGATATCAGAGACTAGTCCAGCAGCGGCTGATATCAGAGACTAGTCCAGCAGCGGCTGATATCAGAGACTAGTCCAGCAGCGGCTGATATCAGAGACTAGTCCAGCAGCAGCTGATATCAGAGACTAGTCCAGCAGCAGCTGATATCAGAGACTAGTCCAGCAGCAGCTGATATCAGAGACTAGTCCAGCAGCAGTCAGTCCAGCTCGGCGTCTTTCAGCCTTTTATTTCACCAAGCTCTCACCAACCACTAAAAGTCAGTCCCACATTTACTCTTGTCCGGCGGCTTCTTGCTCGCTCACTCTCTCCTTATCTCTTCTTAGCTTCTTCCGTCAGTGTCCTCTTCACTCTCTTCTCCTCTGCCATTATGTCGATAGAGGCTGCTGAGCCTGGTTACCTCCTCATCTTCTTCCTGGTAGTCCATAACGTCTGTTGGTACAAACACTCAGTGCGTCAGCTTGAAGTCAAGCTGACGAACTGAGCTAACATGAGCTAACAGCAGCTAACAAACTGAGCTAGCATAAGCTAACAGCAGCTAACAAACTGAGCTAAATTGAGCTAACAGCAGCTAACAGACTGAGCTAACAGTAGCTAACAGCAGCTAAGAAACTGAGCTATCATGGGCTAACAGCAGCTAACAGACTGAGCTAACATTAGCTAACAAACTGTGCTAACATGACCTAACAGCAGCTAAGAAACTGTGCTAACATGACTTAACAGCCGCTAAGAAACTGAGCTAACAGCAGTTAACAAACTGAGCTATCATGAGTTAACAGCAGCTAACAAACTGAGCTAACATGAGCTAACAGCAGCTAACAGACTGAGTTAACAGCAGCTAACAAACTGGGCTAACAGCAGCTAAGTAACTGAGCTATCCTGAGCTAACAGCAGCCAACAGACTGAGCTAACATGAGCTAACAGCAGTTAACAGACTGAGCTAACATGAGCTAACAGCAGCTAAGAAACTGAGCTAACATGAGCTAACAGCAGCTAACAAACTGAGCTATCATGAGCTAACAGACTGAGCTAACAGCAGCTAAGAAACTGAGCTATCCTGAGCTAACAGCAGCTAACAGACTGAGCTATCATGAGCTAACAGCAGCTAACAGACTGAGCTAACAGCAGCTAACAGACTGAGCTAACATGAGCTCACAGCAGCTAACAGACTGAGCTAACATGAGCTAACAGCAGCTACAGCTGTCAGCAGTTTACTTCACTGTCCATCATAAACTCTGTAAATCACAGAGAGTTGAGGCGGAGCAGCCGGAGGACATCAGAGGGAAAACCAGAAAACATTTCCTCCATAAAATATGATCCAGTTTCACCAGAATCAGTGAAATAGTTGCTGCCGTAAATCTGGGTTGCTATTGAAATCTTAAATAAAGCCTCACAGAGTCAACTGTCAATCCTTGAGGGGTCAGTACTCTATACACAAAAGACAGACTTTGAGTGGAGTGTTCTGTTCAGGCTTTACTTCTAAATCCAAATGTCGAGTTGTCTTATTCCTGCACAGAATGCTACTCTCCAAAGCAGCAAAGCAGCAAAGCGATCACCTTGGGTAGAGAACAAAGTCAGTTCAACATTCAGACTCGCTAAGAATCATGAAAATACTGCAAACCTTTGTCAGTCACGTCAGAAACTCGACCAGAACGATTCAATTCAAGTCGTTCATCACAATATTTTACATCTAAGCATGTGGCATGTTTATTTTCATCAAAGAAATATACATTCTTTATTTTTTAACAAACCCTTGGTGTAGGTACAAGGACTTGATGGTAATGGTTGCCATTGACAACCATTTTCTGTCACCTGACTTGCTCATATTTGTTAATTTTTCCTGCTTTATTTGCTTCTAAATATGTAAATATGCTACGTAGTTACGTACACGTCCAAGAAGCGCCTCTCCAGTCCACTCTGCAGAGACTACTCAGCTGGTTTTAGTCATGATGGATGCCACGTCAAGCAGCACAGAGCAGATCGAGACGGCCAGCCAGAAGTCAGACATCAAGAAACAGCCTGGTGAAACTCCTGGTGGGTTACGAAGCCGCTTGGAAGAAAAACAGCACCGCGGTCACGACATCGCGTTCACCATGACAGGTGGAATTAAGTGGTTAGCATTTAGCCGTGGATCTGAAAGAAAACGCGGCTCATGACATTGACATTTTGTATTTCTTGCATCAAATTTGCTTTTTTTGGTGGAGGAATTTTTTTGACAGTTTCCAAAACAAGCCACCACGAAGTTGAAAACCGTAAAAAAAGCAAAAGAGCGGTGACAGCTCGGCAACGCATTCATCCAACTGCCGTGTGTCAACAGAGTTCATGCTGATTCATCTGAATGAGAAAACTTTCCTTTGCACAGCTGGCTTCAAAACGACCTCTATCTGCAGCAGAGATTCATTCCCTTGCCAAACCTCAGAGCTGGCACTGGAAGGCGACTTATCGTGTATCCTTGAGTGGAATTGGATCCAAAAGTTTCATTAAAATGAATAAAATAGAAAAGTGTTGCTCACGGAGTCGGACCACACACACTAGAAGCAGTCTTAACTCCAGTCAACAGAGAACAGGTCCGACCAGATCGGCGGCGACTCGGTCGGTTATGTAACCGTCCACGCCGGAGCATTGGCTAAGCATACAGTGTTGTTTCATAATGTTTCATCATTACTTGCACATTGCGCCGCTGTTCTTACCTCAACCTGGCAGGCCTCCTCGCCTTCACCTCCCCCACCACCACCACCTCCTCCTCGCCTCCTGCTGCTCATCGAGGCAGCGCCTCCATGCGAGTCATTAAAGGCAGAGGAGGCTCGGCTGCACAGGCTTCGGCTCGCTGTACCGCCCTGCTCTCATAGCTGGCATTTCTCAGATAAGAAGCAGCCAGCACTACTGATTTACAAGACTCCTCCGCCGCCTCCTCTTCCTCCTCCTCCTCCTCCTCAGCCTCCATCTGTATGAGTGTGTGGGAGGTTTTTTTTCGTGGCTTTAAAGGACTCAAAGTGTAATAAACTATCATGAAATACTCCAGCAAAAACACATCAACCTGCAAATCACATCGCGCCGCTGGACGCTCGCTCTCCATCTGTCATACGGCACAGGAGGGGGAGGGGTGTGTTTACAGCAGGTTTCAGTTTGTACATCTCTTCATCCTCCTCTCCTCCCCCTTATACTCTGTATATATATTTACTCCACTCCCATTTCTTAACACTCTTCCCCCTCAGCAACAGTCATTTGATACAGGCATCGATATTGACTTGGTGGGAGGGAATTCCAAGAATGCGAGCGTTAACTCCTTCTTTTATTGGATTTCCCAGCCCACCAGGGCTTTTCTGGATCCCAGCGGCTCCAGAGTAACTCGACGCCGAGCTGGAAAGTGTTCATTTCACTGACCACGCCCAGCGGCGATGTCATGGCGTACTGGCCACACCCAGAGTACACGATTACATCACTAGTGGGCGAAAACGACGGGATCTTCAACCAGGGATGTTCGGAATTAGACGTAAACGTTGCCACCAGAAGCTAGAACTATTTAATAATGCTTTATTAACGTACAACGCTGGGTAACTATTGCGTGTAAGCTATTATGCGATAAAGCCAAATATCTACACAATGGAAATAAAGTTGTGTGTAGACGTCCAGGTTATCTTCCTTCATGAAGGGTTAAATCAACTGGACTTGGTTGTAGATTTCCTGGATCTACAAGTCCAGTTAACTCAGATTTAACCCATCACACAGGTTGTTTTGAATTAAACCATTCAATTGCAACGCCACGTAGCCACATTTAGCACAGGCACCTGTGTATGTTTCCATTTAACTGACGGGGTTAAACGGTTCAGTCACTATAATTGATCTTTTATGATTGTATGTGTCAAAATTTTTGCTATTTTCACACCATTATTCGTTCTGAAATTTCCCCTCAGCCAATCAGTAGCGAGTATTTGGTAACAATGAGGCCATCAATCTTCGTCGCCACGGCAATTCTTTACCAAATTTTTCAGATTTGAGGTGCATTTGGTTAATGAACACGATGGCAGTAAACTTTATCTTCCATAAACACCGGTCAATATATGAAACTGAACACACCTTTAATACACATCACTGTGGACTGGTGGCAACTTCAACTAGAGCAAGACTTGGATGAGTTTAACTTACTCTGACTCTTACTCATATTTTAAAACATTATTTCCACAGATGTTTTGTAAGCTGGTGCTCGTCGGTTTTCACATTTGCATGTTATAATTTAGTTGGACGTTGTTTTCTTTTTGGGGAAAGTGTTTAACATCTCTAAAATGCTTTTAGCACGTCGGCCTGTTTTCCTCTCGGAGCAGGTCTCCTCTTGTTTCTGTCTATTGTGGACTGTGAAAAGAGGCGCCATCAAATCATTAAATCTGTTCTCTGAAAGGACGTCGCAAGCTCTTCATCAGGGTTAAAAGTTCATGGTGCAACACAGGAAATCAGGACAATAGAGATCTGTGTGGATTTAATCATCTTGTCCCTCAGAGTCGATTTAATTGTTTGTATTTCTTTATGAAAATGAAAAAACCTCAAACTCTCCTGAGGTAGATCTGAAAATCAAACACTCGCATGGCTATCTCAGAAAAATACAGACAGCCGTCGCCTTTTGAATACTGGAGTGTTTATTAAGTCTCAAGGACGTTCTGTGCTGCGATACAGAAGGTTGTATTTACCGCTGGATAGATGCGGGATCGATTGGCAGATGGTTGGATGGATGCATAATATCCAGTTAATTAAAGAGCGAACATGTTAAAATCCTTCCAACTGTCACTCGACTTTGTGAGAGGAGCGAAATGTCCTTCGCTGGGAAAGTAACTAATGAGGAACGTGAACAAACGCACAGAGGACAAATGTACAAGGGATAAATTGATAGTCTGCTTCATGGAGTGTGTCGATTGTGTTTTGGTCTTTTAACGGGACACGTTATTGGTTATTATTGACTCCAGTGCCGCACGTTATTGGTCTCAATCAGGCGTTGGTATATCAGGTTGATCGATTAATCCGTTTTTAAAGATTCATTCATGATTCTGGAGAATTTTGATGGTTGTTTTTCACTTTTCTTTCTGACATTTTAAAGGTGCAACATGTGAACAAACTTTAAAGAAATCACAGTTTTGACCCTGACATGGTTTTCTCGTTGCAACATGTGAGAATTTTCAGTTAACATGTCAACAAGCTGTAAAGAAATCACAGTTTTGACACTGACATGTTTGTTTTTTTAGAATTTAAAATCATAAATCATCTAAACTTTTAACAGAATTTAAAGTTTTGACAGCTTTTGCAAAGATATCCACTAAAGTCAGCATTTTAACGAGCTTCCCGTGGCCCGTGCTGTCACGTGATACCACTTTATACCTCCATGAAGTGATAATGAATGACTGTAGCATCCAGTCTGACAACAGACTTCGTTGGGTTTGGCTCCTGGCACCCCGGGCTAATCCTACTGTAACTCCCGCTCTACTTCTATGGACGCTGGATGATGCCCAGAGTGCAGACGCTTCTGCAGGGTTGTTTTTCATTGTGTGTCCACATCCCAACATTAAATCAGATAGATACCACACTGAATAAATAAATGCTCCAGGAGGGACGATTTATTAAGTACAATTAGGGTGTTTTGACAGTCCGTCTTCATCAGGTGATATTCGACATGAAGGTTCGGATCAAGGCTTGATTCAACCCAGCTGTGAATCCCAGGCTCAGCCAGTCTATATTTGGACCTTCAGTAACTGAGTGTTATCTCAAAGAGATGTCATGTTGAAATTTTACTCTTTACTAAATCTTTTCCTAATCAAGTATCGGATATCTGAACATTCATATTTCACCTACATTCGTTCTCTACACTCTGATTCAGTTGGCTGTGTTTCACCAAACTCCACTCTGTTCTTTCTTAGAGGTTTACACTGTTTGCTGTTGAAAATGTAATTGATATGTGACATTGATTTATGAGCACTAGGGATGTAACGATGCATCGATTAAAAATCGGTACAAATGCGTCACGACTCGCATCGGTTGACAGAAAAAATGAATCTCGATTCTTGTTGAATGGGAACCCGCACAGCGCGTGCTCTCACTGGTCAAACAGGCTTCCCGCCGCGTTGCGTGAGCGTGGCGTGTTTGGTCCGTCCTGCACGCGACTTCAAACCCACCGGGAGAGTTTCAGGAGCGAGCGCTTAGCCCGTCAGACTTTGTTTACCTGCTCAGATTTGGACATTTTCCCGGTTTATGTTCTTCTAAACATGCTTCTACATGTGTAAATATGCTACGTAGTTAGATAGTTTCGCTTTTGTCTGTTTTTACGCCCGGCAGTTTGCAAAGGGTATTTTATTTTGAAAATTCTCAATATTCTCTTTGCGTTTTCTGTGTCTGGCTTTTGCCCGCTCGAGGTGCTCTGTGGAAACTGACGCGTGCTGCTCGCAAGTTTCAATGTTTTTATTTTATTATGTACAAAAATGGGTCCCTGAATAGTTTGTAAGGGTTAATGAGTGATGAAATGTTGGGATAATTTTTGTTCCCAACTTCATTGTAAGATTAATTTAAAGCTTCAGCTTAAAGCACATCACAGCAGTTAACAGCAGTTTACTGTGAGACTGTTTCTAAAGAAAGCAGATATCAGACATATATGTTGTTTAAAATGTAAGTTGCACTTTTTATAACAACACAAACAGTTTGAGAGTTTCTGTAAAGAAAGATTTTTTCCCCTACAAATAAAAAGATAATTTTATTTGGTCATAAATTTGTCTGTAGCTCATTTTGATTTGAAAAAATCGTGAAAAAATCGTATCATGAACAAAAAATCGTGACTCTAATCGAGTCGTGAGTTGAGTGCATCGTTACATCCCTACTGAGTACAATGGTAACACCACGAAATCAGTTCATTCATTGGTAACCGTGAAGTAATTATAACTGCGTTAATCTGAGGTTGATCGTCCTGCCAGACCGTGGAGCTAAGTGCTCTGACTCATAGATGATTGGTAGTGTAGGTGGTTGATTAGTTCGGTCCAGATTACACGGACCACTAAAGTCTGATTAGGCTGAGTCATAGAAAAAGTTGGAGGCTGAGTGTTGCTTCCATTAAGTGTAATTAGCATCTATATATGTGTGTGTGTGTGTGAGTGTGTGTCCTACTTTGTCGAGTACCAGCCACCCCCTCCTGACTATTTTAGCCGAGATGATGTGTGGGCGTCATCTCCTCTAAAGTTCCACGCTGTTCCCATCTCCTGGTTTTTTAGCCGTTGCTCTGCATAATTAACCTTCCATCAAATGGCAGTTTGTACCTCATGGCTTCAATTTCATTCATTTACATGTTTTAACTCTAATTGACCACTCAGGCTGATGAAACACTTTCAAACCCCCCATGGGAGGACTATAAATCTCAGATCTCAGCTGAGAATAGTTCAGCAGCGATGCTTTTAATGTTCGACCTGTCAGCGTTCTCGTTGACAGTCCTGAACGTGCATATTTATGTTTTTGAGTCGGCGTTAATGAAGTTCTTTGCACAGTTTGAAGTTGCCGTAGATACCCTGACAGCTGGAAGTTTGACTGATTCCTTTATTTGCATGAATATTGAAGCCAAACGGCGAAATAACTCATGTAATTATTGTGTTTTGTGCAGGAGTCAAGAGTGAGGTGGTTCATGTCATCAGCGATCAACAGGCCTGAGCACTGAGAAGGTAAGGAAGGAATAAAACTCCCTGTACTTGAAGATAATCTCCTCTCTGTGGATCTTCGTCTCTTCCCTAATCTTGATTTTCAAACGAAGTCTTCTTCAAAAGATGATCTGCGTTCAGTCGCCTGGCCAATACTCGACTTTTTGAGGTCGACATTGAGTCATTTTATTTGTTTTACCATGTGGGTGATTTTACAGTCCAACATATATCAACGTTCTCTGTTAGACAAACTATATAATTGTCAAAAAAACATATTTGGTATTGCTGTACAACTGTGAAAGAAAAAATGGTCAAACACTGTAAATTTACTGAACTTTTCAGTCAAGGTTTTGCAGAGTTAGCATGGATTTAACCATTTATATAATAAGCTACATGTTTAATTACAGATAATTGTGATTTTACATACATTTGTATGTGATCAGAAGCAAAAAAATTACTGTGTATCTTTGTAATTGTAATTTTTCTGTAGAAAAATAAGAAATATCTGTAATTTGTCATTTTGGCAAAAACAGCAGGTTGTTGATTTATAGGTAATGTCTGTAATTTTACAGAGTTTTGTATACATTTAAAAAAAACAACTAAAAACTTGTTTTCCAGTTTTTCTTAAATTTACAATTTTTGTAGTGTAGCAACTATATTCTCCAATAACTGATATATCAGTGATACGGTATTGGGTGTTATATTCAGCTGGTTTCTGCTGTTTTTCTAAATTTATTTTCTTTATAAAGATAATTTTTGGCATGTGCTTTTACTCAATAATTGAGAGGACGGTAGAAAACGCCATGGGGGGCGCAAACTGCAACAAACATTCCCAGTAATCTGTCTAATCTGTGACTAATAACTATGAAAATGGATTAAGGAATGGAAGATTAGGGAACAGAGGATGAATCCTAATGATTTGATCCTCTGACTTTTAATTTGGCACAACCACCAGGTCAAAGATTCAGCTTAGCCAACACTACAGCTCCTGGCAGAGTACCTCCCTAAACCCTGTCACCAGCTGTGGGATCATTTCAGACAAATTTCAAAATGATTAAAATCAGTTGTTTGTATATTAAAACACATGACTTCCTCCTCCTAACAAACTTTGAAGCTCGTAGACTTCCAAATGCCTCAACTGCCACCAATCTGTAGCACCCTGGGTGACTCAGTGCAGACATTTTGCACCAGAATACCCACCACACGTCCGCTAGAGGTGAAGAAGCGGGAGGGAAACATCGAGCCAATAACACTGGGGGGTGGTTTGGTGACCAGATGGAGAGAGCCAGGTTGGGAATTTTACCAGGACACCAGGGAATCCAACCTAATTTTTTGTGATACGTGCCATGGGCGATTTAATAACCCCAGTGAGTCAGGATCTTGGTTTAATGTCTCATCTGAAGGACGGGACAATGTCCCCACATGCACTGGAGAATTGGGATTTTATTATTAGTGTCTGAGAAAAGATGGCATCCTTCTGGCCCACCAACACCTCTTCCAACATGTTCGTGTGGTTGCAGACTAATCGACTTATAGACTGAATGGATTGGTCTTGGCAGACAAGGACGATGACATTTATAGATGCAAATGTCCAGGGGGCAGGTACTGGTTCATGATCTGGGGACTGGGAGCCGTTGTATGCAGAGGATTAACCGTTTTTTTCTGGGACCACACCCAGTCAAACCTTGTGGGTTCTTTTTGCTCCACCGGTGGTCAAGATCTAAGAATAACAACAATGTCAACAACTTTTTCTCGGCTGTTTTTTGTTGTTGTGTAATGAGTGTTAGAGCCTCGCGAGGCAGTTAGCGCCGCGTTTTGTTTTATTGATAAATTCCTCTACTCAAAGACAAAGAGCTCCTGCTTTTCTTACTATAGGCTGTGTCATATAAAGTTCTCATAAAAACCAGTTCATTAAAAGTGGAGTTGCTGTGTCAACACATAGTATTGCACCTAATTATTTTAGCCTATAACACACACACACACACAAACTCACTTTATTTCTCCAGTGTGGAGCCTGGCAGTGTATATGTGTTTGAGTGTAAACACATGGGAGGCTGTCGGCGTGATAAAGAACATACAGGAAGGCGAGTCTGATAATACGACTGATACAGGAAGTAGTTCAGCTGTAAAAATAAAGCATTTATGGAATGGTGCCGATGTTTATCGCAAACAGTCTGTACTACAATGGCAGGACGGCTATTAATATTTAACAGTGTATGTTTGAAGTTATCATATCTGCTGTTTCCTGTGAACTTTTTGAACTAGGAAGTCTCCACTCAGCTGGTTTACTTTGAGCTGGGGGCGCTCCTGCTGTTTCCCAGTCACAGTTTGAGTTCGGTTCTTTTGTTTTAGTGTCGACCAAAATGTCTCTGTAGCAGCTGAGCATCAAAATACCAACAGCCGTATTTATAATCTTTGTTTACTTTATTTAGATGAGAGAGTTCCTCCTGTAAAGTCATTTTAGATTGAGTTTTTAATCAAGCAAAGTTCTTAGTACGCCTGAGTGGTCAACATTCAAACGGTTATTTTCGATTAAACATGTTTATTTTTCTACTTTTTAAATGTCAAGAAAAGTATTACTTGGATCACGCAACTTAAAATCTGGTTATTTTATTAATTTGGTTGTAAAGTATCAAACTTTACCCAACCCAGGTCATGTATTGATGAATATGATTATATGAATGCTATATATATTTGAAAAGACTAATACGAGTACAGTCGTCCCTCGCTATATCGCGGTTCACTTTTCGCAGACTCGCTGTTTTGCAGATTTTTTTTGTCATTTTGTATGCTTTATTTTTACAGCGTACTGTACAGTATGAACGCGCATTGTGTTCTGCATCCTGATTAACTAAGGGAGTACTGTACAAATTTTACGGCCTTGAAACATGTATAATAATTGTAAAACTTACTTCGCGAATTTTGTTTATTGCGGGTTATTTTTAGAACGTATCCCCCGCGATAAACGAGGGACCACTGTACACAATAACTAATCTTTAATATTTTGTCGGCTTCTAACTAATATATGTTTAGGATTTAGTGTGATTTAATTAATTATTTAACATAATGTGCTGACATTCGTTTCTATGCAGATGACACTCTGCTGTATCTACATTTAAAGCTCAGTTACTCCCAACTGTCTTGACAAGACTGAATGCTTTTAACAAAACAAAACAAAAAGTATCCAGTCGAGAAGAGTTTGTTCTCTGGTTGAAAGCAGTAAAAGAGAGACCAGATGTAGCAGTTAATCATTGATCTGAATCATATTTAATATTTACGAATGTTGACTTTTTTTTAAGCGAATGCTGTTTGTTTAAAAACAAAGCCGACATGTGAATGTTTCTCATGTTTCCTTCAATGGATGAACTACAGTTTGAAGCAAAGATGAATCGGGTATGGCTCCGCGGCACTAAGCGAGGCAACAGTTGAGAGCTTGAAAGCACAGGAGGAGAAGCGGAACAAAGTGGGCTCATGGAAAAAGAAAAATATATGAAAAGTAAAATGGTTTACTTGGATATAATTAAATGTATTGCAGTGGATATTCTGTCTGCGTTCATTTTATTCATTTTCTTGCACAAGGTCCTTTTGCTGGAAATTATCCAGAGCTTTCAGCCACATTTTTTTATATAACTCATATTCAACCAGATAAGATCAAACTTTTCTTTCTTGCTAGTGAAACTTGGCCAAGACAGCTGCATATAAAAAGCGTATAGACAAATACCACGAGAAAACATATAAGAGATCTCGAAGCAGATTAGTTATGAAAGCCCCTTTTGACTGCGAGATTTGAAATCTCTGGAAAAGACAGAAAATCGACTTTGAATTAAGATTATTTTGTCCAGTTATGATAAAATGTTGGGCTGTCGTAGCTTTTAATGAATGCTATGCATGGTTATTATTTGTGCAGCTGTGCAGCTGTCAGCTCCGGTTCTGGCATGACACCATTCACCTTGTTTACAAGTCAACGTAGCATTATTACATTACATTGCATTTAGCAGACGCTTTTATCCAAAGCGACTTACAGAGGAGGACATAAGCTGAAAGCATCGACATGATTTAAAATCTATTTTATGGTAGAGAAGTTACAGAATATTATTCACATCCAACCCTCTTCTCTTTTGTATATGTTCATATTAGTTTTGTTCCTATTTCTAAATAGTTTACACAGTTAAAATATTTCTTAAACCGTAGTACACCCACACCCCCACTTTCCTCTGGGAGGTGTACAGGAAAGCTCCGGTTTGTTTTGCAGGAGGAAGTTCGGTGTGTTTGCGTCTTTCTTTTTCTGTGTGGGTGTGTGTCTCGGAGGGGAGCTGCAGCTGTGAAGGCTGGCTCAGAAATGTGAATACACACACACACACACACACACACACACACACACACACACACACACACAGAGGACAGGGACTGTCAGTATTACTGTCAACAATCGTAAGCGTTCCTTTCCTCCTCCGGAAATGTCTCATTGTGGAGTATCACAGCTTCATGACATCGTCATACTGAACACGACGACTATTATCAATGAATTATTTGGTCCAGCAGACCGAGAACTGAATAATTGTACATGTTGCACACTCAGAGGGAGACTTAACAAGATCCAAGAGCGTCTCCACATCGTCACTTAGTAGTTTCTTGCTCAGGATCCTTTCACCTTCACACGATTGTTATGACTTGAGGAGAATTAATGTGACTGTACGGCTCGGTTATCTTTTTTTTTTTGTTTTAAAGACAGACGAGGCTCTTAAACTTATCAAAATCTCTAAATTATGTGAAGAAAAGAAGCAATTTTCCAGTCTGAACAACCTGGTGTGTGGTTGGATTGGTGTCAGTTACACAGATTTATTGCCAGAGCTGAAATGATTTAGTCAATTAATTAATTAGAAAATAAATCAACATTTTAGGTTGTTTTAAAATAGTTGTAAGGATTGAATGAGACATTTTAAACTCATTTGCCATGTTTTATATTATAAATTACTAATTGATTAATTGATTGAGTGAAAATAGTCAATATACAGATGAAGCTACTTATGCTTCTGATTTATTTAGGTTTGATATAAGGGGCCAAATAAATGAAACCTAAAAAAACAAAACATCAATACATAAGAAACATATCGATCAACAACTGATTGATCATATCTGTAATACCAAAATTCAAATCAAACATGTTCCAAATACTCCAGAAAGTCACTGTAATACAGTACAAGTATCCTCACACTGACCTGAAACAAGGACTCTGTTTTTCAGCGTTTATACGGCGCTCAAATAACAAGAAGCTTTCTCAGTTTCCCGTGCATGCACGGTGATTCTGAGGCAGCGACAAAGACGAAGATTGAACACCTACATTTTAGGCTCTTTAGCGATGCATGATATATAAACGATAAGTCCGGTTTAATAGAACTTGGATCTTACTTAGTTTTTAAAAACTATGAAAGTTGCAAAGTTACTTTTTTGGACTTTTTTAATACTGTCT
The DNA here is from genome assembly GCA_004119915.2 of Collichthys lucidus. NCBI lineage: Eukaryota > Metazoa > Chordata > Actinopteri > Sciaenidae > Collichthys > Collichthys lucidus. Next base: position 3,245,821 of record CM014099.1, on the reverse strand, counting down.
CTATTTGAAAAGAATATTACTGAACTAATCTTTGATATTTTGTCTGGTTTTCAACTGATATATGTTGTATGGATTTATATCTTGTTTGTAGACGTAATGTGTCGGGTCTTTATCCTTGAGGCTTTTTCTGTCCTATAAAGATGAATATGAAATACTTGGATTTATACGTTTATTGAGTTACACAACAGAATACCTTGTGTGTTCTCAATAGTCCTGATCCTGATACAGAAGACACTCGCTTGTCTTGCTTCTTTCATTTCTTATATTTCCTCTGATGAGGAATTAAATACTTTAATGGCAGAACAACACATTTCACAAACTTCTTCAACTGTTTAAGTGCTGAAGCTCAATTTATAATTTCTGCATCCATTTTTGTTACCCGTTTCTTTCCTGTTGTTGCTTTTTGTACAAGGACAACAATGGTAACATGGAAGTACAGGACTTTATTATTTTAACAGAACCACATGTATCACCTGCCCCCTCAACTCTAAAAGACTTTAAACTTGCCAGTCCCACAACATCAAGGCTACAAACAACTCATAATGCAACATAATTAATGAACCAGGTTCAGTTTGCAAAGCAGCGACTCCATTCCTGGATCAAAGAAGATCGAGGATATCTTTATTATCCCCAAAGGGCAATTTGTTGCACATAACCACAGTACACCCAGACGATAAACGATAAATCAAATGCAAAGTTGGCAACAGGAACAAACAAGTGTTTAAGTCCATTGAAGATTGTATCTGGGACCTGACAGGAGCAACTTGAACTCCTTAGACTTGATCAGTCAGGATAGACCGGGGCTTCCTTAAAGATCTCTACAGGTGTAGAAGCTCGTTCGAGGTCATGTCCACTTTCTTGCTGTACACGTTGATGATACCCAACAATCTCAACATTTTGCTGTTTTTAAATATGTCACTGTCCAATCTTTTACAGCCCCCCCCCCTTTCAAATATAATATTCAAGAAAAAAAAACCTCAACAACATCGAACAATGGTGAGTTTATTTGCAGCTCCGCTTGGATGTTGCCACTTCAGGTCTTGTATTATGTCCAATTTTCCTATTTTTCTTCCACTTGTGATTGTAGTGCTTCCATTAAATAGACGTTTCAAACCATGATTCATCATCGGTTTTTCGTTGCTGGCTCTAACTTCCAGTATCAAGTATCAGTATCAAGCTTTCTTCAGAGAAATTACAAAAATAAAATACCACACAGATCACAGGGACCTTGTATCCTCATATTTCTTATAGCACTTCTCCAAAAACGTGTGATCTATATTGAATGATCTACACTTCTCTTTCCAACATTTCTAACATCTGTGTAACCGCTTACTTCCAACCTTTTATGTCTTTGAATTGGCGGATCTAATCTTATATTCAGGCCCGTTCGATACTTTGATGAGTATAACTCTGAAAATAAGACAGATGTTGTAATAAACTGAAAAAATCCTTTGCGTTTTTTGAAATATCCAGTGTTGAAATGCTGAATTATGAAATGACAAGTTCAGAACAATGCTTCTGATCTATACATTTCGTGATTGGAGTATTTACAAAATAATAAAGCTTCTCATTATCTCAGGAATCCTTTAAAAATTTGATGCATGGTTCTTACTTGACACTCCCGACTTCACCCCACTCCTTATTAGACCTTAATATATGCCGGACATAGTTTGAATATTGTATTATGATATATATATAATTCAATAATTTGTTGAATATTGTATGAAACGGCTGTATTTGAATTCAGAGGGAGAATGCTGGAGGTGACGGAGACTTAGTGAGAGAATAAAAACATCAAGAATCAGACAACAAAGGAGGAAAATAGTTTCCAGATGAATGGACGCGCATTCACGCGGTAAAGAAAGTGTATATGGTGTGTTTATACGTACGGACTGAACTAATGATTTGATCAGATACAATGAAAGGTTGATTATGTCGGCCTAACGCGTCCGCCTGTGTCGCACGTGAAAACTTCGCCTCATCTGTAAATGTGCTGATGCACCGCTTCAACGAGGAGAGAGTGATCTCTCTTATCTCTCCCCCTTTATTATATCCCAGCATTCAGATGGGTACAGCATGAGATGAGAGAATCAGTTTGTATTGAACATGGTTGAATGCGGTGCTGATGAAAGCTCATGCTGATAATAGCTTTTTCATTATGTCCTTAGCCAGGCTTGGCATTTTCATTTTCTATCGCGGTGCAGAGAGAGAGAGGGGTTCTGATTTTTCACTGCTGCTGCTTTGGGTGGGAGTCTTGTCTTTTTCGCTGGAGTTCGATTATGTGTTTGGAATATTATTTTTTTATATTGCATTTCAGCTCGATTTAAGCCTCACGGAGAGAGACCGAGGGTGTGATGGATTGTATTTACCCCTAAAAATAGATGTCTGCAATTAAGGAAAGTCAAACTGAAGCAGCTGTTTGAGGCGAGAATGTTCCCCTTGTGGCTTGGTGGATTAATTGATACTACCGTGATCAGTCGGTTTTAACATTTCCACCAAATGGCGGCTATTAAGTTGTTACCGGGCAGATCCATGTCAGGAGAATTTGATAATGGAGATTTTCAGGGGACGGCTCATGAAACAATACATAAGAGAATAATTGACCAGTCCTTAGTGCTGACCCCCATGTGGCATCGATATGTTAGAAAGCTTTCTGTAAATGGGTCAAGAGCGCCATTTATTATTCAGATCATTGACAGAAAATGAAAAACTCTTGAGATAATTGATGAAATATTTAAAGATTTGTTGTTTTTCGCTTCATCAGGATAGAATATTTTCTTTTCTGATGTTTCTGTGTTGTAAAATAATACCAGTAAGTAAAACACGAGCTGTGTTGAAGTGTGGCGTTCAGGTACAGGTACGAAGACGTCCAGTTAAACACGACTATGTATGAGTTTGAAGACTGTCGAGCAGTGGCAGCTGCCACCGGAAATGCCACAACTAGCTGCCGCTGCCACGAATTAAGCCAGCCCCTGCTGAACTAATCTCATATTTTACACCGCAAATTCCCACCATGCAGAACCCGCTGCAGTGGTGGGCCCAGAACCAGGAGAGATTCCTTGGTTTGGCCAAGTTAGGCAAACGTTACCTGGTTGTCCCAGCGACAAGCGAGAGGATTTTTTCACTCGCTGGTGAAACCATCACGCGACAGCGGGCGAGCCTTCACCCAGCGCACGTAGATGTGCTCGTGTTCCTGCAAACCAGGACGGAAAAACGAAAACTGTGACTGAGCAGGACTGTGACGGTGACTCGGCTGCAGGTGTTGTGTTGTTTTCCTCCCAAATTGTTTTGTTCAGTATTTTGGGAGATGTAGATTTACATGTAGATATGTTACTGTTACATTTAACAGCTGAGTTGCTGCTTGTTTTTACTTTATGCTTGCTGTGTAACAGCTGTGCATCGTCAGTCAATACAGATTATTGCAAAGCATTCCCTCCTCCTGTGATTTTTTTTAATTACTGAATATATCAATGACGTCACTGGCGACTAGTCGACGTCGACTCGACTTTCATCATATTAGAGTTGACTTAAAAAAAGTCGTGCAACCCCTACTGGCTATCATTGAAACGAATGAGTTCTTTTCATGCAGCGCCGATGTCGATGATCCGAAACGCAGCCTTAGGCCGGAATGGAGAAATCCAAATTTTTTGACATGGGCCAACTGAGGATAAAACGGAGAGCCAAGTCATTCATCCCCAAGGAGAAATTCTTCTTCTTTGGTTTATTTTAAGGGCCGGCATTGAGCGACTTTCCTCTCTTCAGTGCTTTTTGTATTAAGGTATTCTTGGAATGACCCGCTTGGATCAAAGAGAAAAGTAAATTTGGAAAAATTCTCTGAAGCCGTGCTCGGAGATGTTTTTTTCCAACGTTCTCTGACACGTTGAAAAATTCAAGTAATAAACCAAGACAGAACATTTTTATTCTCTGAAGTCACTGAAGCTCTCTGAGTAATGTAGTAATGGAAATCCATGGAAAAGACTTTAAATGAAGGTCCACAGTGTCAGCCCAGTTCCCACACCCTTCAGGGAAGTCGTGGGATTTTGTTTACGCGGTCAACACCTCGTACTCGTGATCTGCAGAGATGCACGTTGGGAGAGTGTTTAGATGAGACTGAAGTTTAATGAACTTGCTCCTCTCCGACTCCCTCTTCTCTGAGGAATGTCAGTCATGTTGAGGAGAACCAGATGTGCTTGCCACGCCGTCCATCGCTGCTCTGCAACAGTTCTGTGGAGTTTTTAAAGGTTGATGGGGATGTTTGGGAAAGTTCTCTGTAATCTGTCGAGGATGTTATTCTTCTGTTGGTAGGAAAGCCCCCAACAGCAGAGCATTTATTTCTGCAGCACACTGGGACGTGACTGTGGTTTTAAACTTCTCTTTGTTTTTTAAATGTTTTGTTAAACAAGTAATAAAATCTGCAACTAGGAAAATAGTTTACTTGTTTTTCCAGATTTCCCAGAGGCGCAACAGGTGAAGTCTTTACAGTGTTACGTGAAAATCTCCATAATACATCCGAGAAGATAGAAGCCAGAATGTCCAGGACATATTTTGCTTTTATGATATGAGCACCTTATCAAAGGCCTTGAAAAATATACAATGTGTATAAAACATTTAATGAAACTGCAGAGCTAGACTTAAAAACCTCTTTCAAGGATCCAGTCCAGAGATTGCCTCTCGTCATATCTCCATTTTTTTTTTTCAAAGCCCACTATAGTTGAATATTTAACACCGTTTGACAGAATTTGTTTTACAAGCATCCGTGTTGGTTACAAAAAAAAAAAAAAAAAGAACAATTAAGGTAATCAAATCTTTGAAGACACCAGTTTTACTGCACATCTATGCAGACAGTGCTTGGATATGGCAATCTGCATGTGTGGGATGTTGTCTTTGTCTTCTAGGAAATCTTCCACAGCTACTGCTCCTCTTCAAGTATTTCCAGCCGTCGCGGGCCGTGGGTTTAGATCAAGTCTTTGGCTAAACGTCTGGACTGAGTCTAGTGGTGAAACTGTTCATCTTTTAGTTTATTGGACATCCTAAATGTTGATAATCAATTAATCACAGCACAAAGTGGCTAATGCCAGGCAGTCACAGTAGCTCTCTGGCTACGTTTACTCATAGCCGGGTATGTTGAGAAACGAATATTTCCCTCCCTCCGTTTTCCAAAATAACATCGTGCACATAGCATCGTTTTCAAAAAAGTCAACCCGCATGAATACGCCATCGAGCGCCGTCATAACTACGTCAAGCCTCCGGGCGGCAGTGTAGGAAGAAGGAGAATCCTCTGCGAGCCAATCAGAATAAAGCTTTCATGATCGTCGTCATAGCAACAGGTAAACACTGGTCGCACCTCTGGTGCATCAGCTGCCTAAAACTCTGTTTATCTGAATTTACACACAAACGCAAAACCGTAGTTTTCCAGAATCTCTGAGTTTTTAGAAAGATTCGTTTTCGGAGGCGAATTCGCCGTTTGCGTGTAAAAGATACAAACGAAGGAAAATGTCTCAGTTTTTAAAAATACCTGAGTACGTGTGAACGGGGCCTGAGTCTAACTGACATTACTTGAGTTAACACAATAAAAACAAACAAAAAAAAAGCTTTGACTTCACGAAAACACGTCGGCTTCCATAGAACAAAACATTCAAAATAAATGATTATTATAGATTAAGAATATTTCAGCTACCATGCCATTATTGGAATCATACATAATAATGTAACATCAGCTGATATATCTTAATGAACCCACCTGCTCGTAACGACAAATCAAACTTCCTGACGCACTTTAAATGTAAATGATGGAACCCACGATGAATGTGAGGTGATCAAATCACTCAGTTATTGGATCGTAACGTAAAGACTCGAGTCGTATATCAAGGCTGTTTTTCTCTTTTACATGCTCACAAGTTGAACTTCTTTTAGGACTTTGGGATTGTTTAAACAAATGCACTATGTCATTTCTTTGACATTTTATTATTCGATCCAAAGAAAAAACAAATATCACATTTAAATCCATCGTATGACGCCAGGAAAGTGACTGAAAACCTGTTATCTGTGTCCAAAACGTCCATTGAGTCGTTGGCGTGCGGACATCAGGACTGCGTTATGAACGTGTGGTATTAAGTGGATATGAAGCAGGTGTGTGTTCAGTAAACCTCCTCCGGGGAAATAAGACTTGTTGCAAAGATAATGTTACTTAAATCCTCAGAAATTAGTTTTTATATCAAGAGGGACGGCGGGAGGATAAAAATGGAGGTAAAGATCCAGAGTCGGAGTTTTCTCTTTAACGCTCTCGTTTTTTGGTTTGTCTGCCCTCCATCTTTTTCTCATTTCCCCCTCTTTACCTCTGTAAACAGAGAAATTCCTCCACCAACGTGGATCCATTTAGTTCCCACTTCATTTTCGGAGCTGGTCCGTCTCGGCGCATACTTACCGAGCCAGATTCAACATTTCCTGTCAGGCCGTTAAACAAACCGCTGCAGCTCCGTTCAACCTTTTATCTCCCCCTCCTCCTCCTCCTTTCCTCTTTGTTTTCCTTGATTCCTCATTTCATCTCCTCCTCGTTCCTCAAGTGGGTGTCTCACAAATTACTACTGCTGCTACGTAATTTGAGTGTGCACCAGTTTGTTTGCTGTGTTTCCTCCAGTGAATTGAGCATAAATACCGACCGAAAAGAGGAACAGGGTCCACATTTAAATGTGATGCATGAAGGCATTTATGTAATGCTGACTTTTGGAGTCAAATAAACGCAAAATGTGGATTTTCGGCATGAAATTCTGAACAAAATAAAATGTTTGAGGGAGTCACCATGGGCTTTTCACCGTCTTCTGACCATTTATGGATCGAGCAATCAAGAAAATAATCAACTGATTAAAATATAAAGAAAATAATCAATGGTTGAATTTAAAAAAAAGCAAAACATACAACATAGAAACAACATTCAAGCTGCTGATGTTATATCAGTTTAAAGCCAAAACATTATTACATGTGAGACTGGAACGATGATTTTCATCTGTCAGTCAGGTTTTTAGATTGTTTAGCCTTTTAAGATTTACTAAAATATTGAAAAACAAGGTCCAAAATGACGCCTGGAGATCGATTTTAATGTCGAACAAGAGTCTAAAACCCAAACTGTTCATCTAGAACAGCTAGAACCAGTAATTTATTGGTATTTATGTTTAATAAATGACCCAATCGATTAATTGACTGAAAGGAAAGCCTCGCATGACATATCAGTCTTAACTCAATGGACACTTTTTTATTTTGTTGAACAAATATTTATAATTAGGTCACAAATGAACTTACAAACAAAACACGTCTTAAAAAATATGAACATATTGAGCTGGTTTGACATTCTCAGGTGAACTGTTCAATATTTAACTGTTTCTGGAGCTTTCAACCTCATCACATGAGTCTTTAGTGTTTTCAGTGCCAGCGGATCAAAGTGCTTCTGAATTAAAGGTGGATTCCTTCCAGTTAACAGAGACTTTTATTTACAGCGGGAGCTAATTAAGATGAGTGAAAAAAGTCATTAAAAAAAACTCATCATGAGTTCCATGAATTCAAATAAGATCGCAGACGAGTCTTTTGATGGCTGACTGATGTGTCGACTTTGAATGAATCATTTCAAATGTTCTTTCTGTAAAATGTCAAAATGTACAAAAGGAAACTCCAAGGCGACATTTTCAATCTGCTGCCCTAAAACTTGAAGTTATTCAATTTTGTAAAGACGTAAAACAGAAAAAAAAGGAGCAAACGAATAATAGACCCACTTCAGCTCTTCCTCCAGTCAAGGGCAAAGTTTGGTTTGAGACGTCGATGGAAAAACAATGAAGACAAACGAAAAGAAACAATTCAATGTGTTGAATTTAATTCCAGATGTACGAGAATTTACCGTAATTATCTCCTCACTCAGCAACTCTGATGTTTAAAGGGAGTCTGGGATTCCTGGTTCAATGATGAAATCAGTTCACAAACATTTGCTGCTTATCTTGGCGGATAAGAAGCTCAAACTCGTATTTACAGTAAACTGACCGACGCGTTCAGGGGACGTCAGTTCAGTGCGGTCCAGGACGGATTACAGAATATCTGGTCCAACGCGTCGCGGACGACCTCGGCAAGCGGCGGCCGTTTCTATTCGCTCATGTTAAACAGACTCGGAGGAAACGGTATCGACTGTCTACGTCTTCATGCATAAAGAAGCTGATTGATGAATCCGATCAGCTTCTGTTAAACATGAATTTACGATCTGAGGCGCATCAGTTTGTTAATAAACTCCCAATGAATCAACAAGAGGCGATTAACTGTGTGTGTGTGTGTGTGTGTGTGTGTGTGTGTGTGTGTGTGTGTGTGTGTGTGTGTGTGTGTGTGTGTGTGTGTGTGTGTGTGTGTGTGTGTGTGTGTGTGTGTGTCTGTGTCTGTGTCTGTGTGTGTGTGTGTGTGTGTGTGTGTGTGTCGTCTGATCTGGTGACACAAAGCAGAAGGAGGTCTGAAGGAGAGAGAGAGAGAGAGGGATGGGGAGATAAAAACAGAGTGTGTGTGTGTTTGGGAAATAGGTCAAGAGGAAGTAGAGGGAGTGTGTGTGTGTGTGTGTGTGTGTGTGTGTGTGTGTGTGTGTGTGTGTGTGTGTGTACGTGATGTTTCACAGCTGAGACCATGTTGTCGGTCAGTGTGGGAATTCACTCCTTGTGTGTGTGTGTGTGTGTGTGTGTGTGTGTGTGTGTGTGTGTGTGTGTGTGTGTGTGTGTGTGTGTGTGTGTGTGTGTGTGTGTGTGTGTACGTGTGTGTGTGTGTTGTACGATGCATAGTTTAATTCCACCGGGAAGCCGAAGCAACAGCGCCTCTGCTTCCTGTCCTAATTGCTTCAAGTCCTACACAAATAAACACACGCACGCACACACACACACACACACACACACACACACACACACACACACACACACACACACACACACACACACACACACACACACACACCCATTTACACATTTTAAAACATTTAAAAAAAAAAAGACTTTTTAGCGTTTGCACCGTTTGAACATTCAGCCTCTCTCTCACCTCTGTTTCACCTGCAGCGTCTCGTCTTCTACTTTGTCTGCCACTATTAATATTTCACCGTCTATTGTTAAAATAGAGAAACTTTATTCACAAGTTTCAACTAGAAAAACCAACAAACATTCATTGAAACTGGGGCTGTCACAATATCAATTTTGCACTACGTGATTATTGAAGCCAAAAGAACTCACGCTGATCATGTTATTGAGAAAACAACTGACACTTAATAATAAAATAACACAAAATGTATCAAGGTCGAGAGAGTCTGTGACTCTTTCACTCAAGATTCACACACACGAGGTTTCCTGACCTGAACATGAAGCCACCGTGATTTCCACACCTGGTGTAGCAAATGCATTCGCTCACGGATACATTTGTTACTGAGTTGTTAAGTGTGAGAGGAAGCAGGAACTGGTAATTTGTGTGTGTGTGTGTGTGTGTGTGTGTGTGTGTGTGTGTGTGTGTGTGTGTGTGTGTGTGTGTGTGTGTGTGTGTGTGTGTGTGTGTGTGTGTGTGTGTGTGTGTGTGTGTGTGTGTGTGTGTGTAGTCCTTCAGTTGCGTGGAAACTGGTTTTATGGGGAAGTTTAAATGAATTCTGGGAAAACAGGTCTTGAGAAAGACGAGTCACGTAATACAGTCACATCATCTGCAAAGAGAGACACTTTAACTTTAACTATGTTGGTCTGTAATCAGTATCCTGAGACCAGAACTTGAGCCCCCTTAAATCTGACACATTAGATCTTAAAGTGGAGACACAACGGTTTAATTTTTCCAAAAATCAATTGGCAACAAATTGTGTAATTGGTCATTTCCAAGAAAGGATAGAAAATGTGAGTTTTAGCTTCTCCAATGTGAAGATCTCTGTTTTATATCACTGTGAATTCAATATTTGTGAGTTTTTGACTGCAGGGTGGGAAAAAACAATAAATTTAATGACGTCTCTCTGGATTTGGTGAAGAAAGAAAGAATGTGATGGACTTTTTTCATGGTTTTCTGACATTTGAAGGACTAAAGGTGGCAGAGTAATCAATAATGAGGTAACGGTGTACTCCAACCAGCTCCCATTTAACATGAATAAGCACGTATAAGACATTATAACGTAGTTGTAAGCAGCCGTAAGGTTTATTTAAGTGTTTAGTATTTGTCAGTAATCTTATTACAACATTACCATTTATTATCTGTGCTGGCCGAAGGTGACAGTTGATGCTTTGACTTGCAGCTTTCATTGTTTTTAATCCAGATGTACGTAGAGTTAATCCTACAAAGTCCCCAAAGAAGTCGACACATTAAAACTCCGTGTTTAACTGAAAGCGGCGCAGAGAAACTGAGACATTTGGTTGTCTGGAACAACAATGAATGAGGTGAACTGGCAACAGGTAACATGACTGGCTCTAAAATAATCTGCAGATTTCTTAGTTTACAGGTTCATAAAATTAAAATATTCAGAGAATGAGAAGAAATCTCTGTCCTGAACGTCGGATGTCTGTGATCTTCAGTTTCCACCGTTTCATCATCACATTTTGTTTCTGTTCGCATTTTACACAGCGTGGCGGCTTTTTGCCAGCGGCTTCAACTCCAGGAGGAGAACAAACCGAATTTGAGCGGTCCAGATTCACACACTGACCGCCGCCTGTTCACTGGCTGCTGGCTTCCAGTTCCCCCGTGGAGGCAGCGGAGAGAGGAACCCCTACAAAGAAACAGCATTTGTTTACAGCGATATTAAACCGCTGAGCCAGAGACAACACCTCGATTATATCCAAAACATTTGGCTTTTCGAGGACGAGACCCGGCGACACGGTTGTCACACTCTCGTCTTTGTGCGTCTCCCCATTCAAATGCATCAAAATGAGCATGAAGTTCAGTTTTGTGTTTGGGCGTCTTTGTCTCCGGACGTGGCTGCTGTTGTTCGGCCGTGTCTCTTGGCACATGACACATGACTCATGGTGTGTGTGTGTTCGACAGACAGTGTGTGTGTGTGTGTGTGTACCAGCTTTTGTTTTGTTGGTGTTTTTTTTTTTTTTTCCTGGCGTGGAGGTCAGACGGCGAGCAGAGGGCGTCCCTGCCTTCAATCTGGACCTGCTGTGTTCGTCCGCCCTCCGTCTGCCTCGTTCGATCGAGTTCAGCCAAAAAGTGGAAAGAAAATCAAGATGGCAGCTGAAATAAACCAGATTTAATTCACATCACCATCGAAGTATGTGTCCAAAAAAAGTGTTTTTAAAAAGTTTATTCTTTGAATCAAAATAAAACGACCTTCTGCCTTTTCCTGCCGTTTGCTCATTCACAGCCCGTCGTTGTTGATTCATATTGAAGAGGGTGAGAACGAACGAGGCGGAGGAGAGGTCGGTGGAGGGTGAGCGGAGCGAAGAATCCACAATAACCTTCTGGAAATATAATAAAACTCATGGAAATGTTTCAGATATTTCTCTGTCCTCGGGAGGAGGAGGAAGAGAAAAGAGAAACGACGCTTTGTCTTCTTTAGAAAGCAGCTCTCTAATGAAGCACAGTTCACTTAATAACAGAATAAAATTCAAATTACAGCTGAGTGATATCACCTAAATTCAATAATTTACAGATGGGTGCTCGAAATCTTTAAAAGCTTGTGAATTTGAGATTTTTACGAGCGTCGTTCTTCTTGTTCTTATTTTAAAAATTAGCAGTGATTCATGTCTCAATCTGAGATGTGTTTGGCCCTTGAATTTCAGGGACTAGGGCCTGAAAAGTCCTTGAATTTCCAGTTTATAAAGACTCGATCAGTTTTGTATCGTTACAATGTGGATGACTGTAAATAAAGAGCTTACCGCTCATTTTTACTTTCTCTTAATCCGACTTGTCCGGTAGCTTTGGGATTGTTTGAACTATAAGTTCGCCTCCACGTATCGTCCAATCGCGTGAAGCGAAAAGTCCAGATGGCGAATCATCCGGCGGATTTCTGCCTGACCAATCAAAGCGAGACGTTCAGGGCTGCAGGCGACGCGGTGTGAAGTTGCTCAGTTGCACAGACTCCCACGACGTAATGATAGAAAACCTGACTTTAACAACCTGAAACTTCCCGAAAGAGTCGACTTCATGGTAAATTTAGTCACTGCTGATTGGTCAGGGCGTCTTTAAATAAGGCTGCGATTGGCTCCTTTACCATGAGTCGGGTTCTGCACGAGGTTCCTGCCTCTTGAAGGGAAGTTTTTTCCTCGACGCTGTTGCTCATGGTGGGAATTGTTGGGTCGGTCTGGACCAGCTCTTCATGGAAAGTCTCGTGAGATAAGTTCCATGAATAAATCGAGTTGAACTATTATTGGACTGATGTGCTGTGAGACCAGCTGATGGAAACAAACAAGGAGTGCTGGATTTATTTATTTTTTGGCGAACCGTCGTCATCGTCCTTCCTTCGTTTGGGTTTTTTTTTTCTCCGTGTCATCTTTGGTCTGTTTTAAAATTTAAATACAAGAATCTTGTTTTCTATTTGTTATCGTAATAAGATAACCGCTCTGTGATTATCGAGCGACCGACGTGGTCGATCCCTCGAGCCCTGATGATGAATATTTATTGTTTTTGTTTTTTTACGGTTTTAAAGCTACTTCCTGGTGATGGAGGGGAAACGTGGTGATGACTGATGCTTCGCCATCTGGATGTTTAGATGTTGGATGTTAGATGCTACGACATATGGACACACACACACACACACACACACATAGGAGTCCGCTCTGCTATCCAGAAACATATGGTTCTTTGAGATAGAGTGGAGACAGACTGGGCCATTCTGTTGGATAGCACCGAGGGCCTCAACATTGTTAGAAGTGCTGCCAAACTAACTTCAGCGCACACACACACACACACACACACCACACACACACACACACACACACACACACACACACACACAGTCTCGCCTCACTAGCTGCTTTGCTATTTGTTTCAATGGGAAGTGAAAGGCGGCGTTGCCGGCGTTGCTTCGTGTTCCTGCAGCAGAGGCGAGCTGCGTTTTTTTAACGGCGTGAAATGAAAATGAAGATACCTGTGAACTGTTTTACCGCAGCAACATCTGAGCCACAGCTTTGTTTGATTCTACACTCGGCGTCTGTCTGTAGCTTTTTTGTCTGTTTGCTTGTCTCATTATGAAGATTACTCCACAAATTGATTTTTTCCCTTTATCTTCCCAGTTAAAAAGTCCCTTTATTTCAGAGCCTGGCCAGCCTGTATAAGCCTTAATGTTATCGAGGCTCTCTTCTCGTATTATCACAAATTAAAATGTCTTTAGTTTAATTCATTCTCTGATGAAGGGCTCTCTTTAAACTCAGACACAGCTCCAGCCTTTTTGTTATTATCCCAGGCTGTAATATGCTTTTCTCTCTCATAGATAATACAAGATTTCTGGCACTTTTTTGTGAATTAATTGCATTTAATTAACATTGCAATCTCTTTGATACACAGGGGTTTTCTATAGTCGGGACAGAGTTTGTAGCAGGATCACCTTCATTTCATCGTGTGGATTGTTCGAAGGTGTTTAGCATCCAAATATACGATTCTTGTTACTTTATGGAGGGACGACCACGTTAGTCTGTCGTCTCTATGATCGGATATCTGCATCTGAAGGCAAAGGACTAAGATTTTGCCGTTTGTAGTCTTGATCAATCACGATTGAGCGGGTTTTTTAGACAAAAGAGGTGAACCACATCGGTCAAAATCTTGGAGCCAATCAGCTCTTGTTTGAAGATTTGGCTTTTTATTGGATCAAAGAGAAGCTGAGATGTGTCTGTTTCATCGTTATCACGTAATCGGGCTGAAAAGAGGAAATCTCGGCTTGGATATCCGTCTTTACTGATGAATAACTGCGGCAACCCAGGAAACCCTGAAACGTTGCCCGTTGCCCCAAATGGCACAATCAGTGATAGCCGATTGGTTCCAATATTGGTTAGTTGGCAGTTGTACATGAACAAGAGTCTACAAACATGCTAGCTGTGGCTCAGGAGATCAGATGATTGGTAGTTCGATCCAGTCTGCATGTCAAAGTGTCCATCAGTATGTCGGTGTGTATAAATGGTTAGATCCTGAAAGCGCCTTGAGTGTAGAGTTGCACGATACCCACGGTATACACGGTACCCCGCGGTGCCAAATCATAACTGTCGCTACTATACTAGAAATTTTACACGACGGTACTACCGTGGATTACTATACTACCGGTGCCAGTCTCCGCTACATAGCGGCCGCCTCTGCTCTCCTCCTGGCTTCTCACTGCATGCTACTCCTTTGTAAACAAACCAACATGGAACCACAACCGAACTACACAGCTGCTGAATGATTGGCTGGGTCCGCCCGTCTGTTAGCTGATTGGCTGTTCGTGTGTTTCGAAGACAGCTCCGCTTCGATAGAAACTCGCTTCGAAACAAACAACAAGCTAAAGTTCTGTCTCGCCCAGACACGAGACAACACACTCACCGTGGCAGAAGCACCGGGCCCGAGCAGCGAGTCTGCCGTGGCGTCTTCGTCAGTGGCAACAATAATTTTGCTTAAAAACAAATGTTGTTGTTTCAAACTAACTTGTACAAATACATTTTATAAAAATAATAATAATAAAAAAAGGCCGCAGTATCGCGATAATACCCGGAACCGCGATACTTTGTCTGGTTACTAGTATCGTGGTTACTCATTTTAGTATCGTGACAACTCTAGTTGAGTGGTTGAAGCTGTATATCCAAAGCAATAAACATTTTAATACTTAAACTACATCATCATGTTTTATTGGTTTATTGTTCTTTTAGAGCCCCACCCTGTTACCACACTCAACTTTTAATGACAATTCAACCGCTATCGCTTCTCTAAAAATACCATCGTGCAGGACTGGTGGGAAAACTGGAAGATTACAAGACAAGAGCAGACGAGCTTAAAAAAAACTATTAAACTGTAAAAACAGCATGTAAGTAACAAAGCTGCAAGATGCGGCCAACTATTCCCCATGAGGACTTTTGAGAAAAGGTCTGGATCATTGCTCTTAAACTCCTCAAGAGAAGCCGACAGTGGGAACCTGAAATGTTTAGCTCTGCCGAAACTCGATGCAGACCCTCTCTGGGCTAATTTGTAACAAATATGTCACCTGGGTTTGACCTGTAATTCAAGCACAATCCCTCAGGCCGGTCATCAATTCCTGTTTTTGAGATATCGGATGACTCAAATTTACCCGAACTGATGTTCATGACTTGTTGTTTGTTGTTTTTTTTCAGGCGGGTGAGCTCGTTGATGTCACCAGAGATCAACAGGCCTGAACACTGAACAGGTGAGGAAGGAACTCGCTGACTTTTATTTTGAAATCCCGCCTTAAAAATGTTGTTTGCCGTCTCTGGGAAAACTCCGAAAACGACTTTTTCTCTTTCACACAGTCTTCATATCGTTTGTCAGCCTCGCCCTCCCCCCTCCTCCGCTGTCATTAGAAAGCTTTGTGTGTTCTCATGAACGCCATTGGCTGTTTATTTTGGCGGCTTCAGCCAGTTGTGTGTTTTCGTGCACACGTATGTGTGTGTGTGTGTGTGTATGTGTGGTTGGTGGGGCAGGGGGTGGGTTAAGGGGTTAATTGGAGGCTTCAGGCCGTTTCTTAAGAAATGAATTCTTGCCGAGACTCCGCTGCCCCTCGCACAAACACTCTTCTCACATATCAGCCAATTACTGACACTACACCCTCTCTCTCTTATTATTTCTTCTTTTTCTCCTTTTATTTCAACCCCCTGCCAGCTTGAGGGTTTAATACACAAACACAGCCGACATTATATTCTTCTAATACGCTGATAAGAAGTGTTGAGGTGCCTGCAATTGTCCAAATTTTCTCACTTAACCCTAAAAAAGAAGTTTGGACCATCAGTAAGGTCCTCACAAAGATACAAAGAGCACACTGACTGGAGCTATAACTCATGTAGGACGGGGATTTAAGAAGTTGATCTTCATGTTATGTAGATGTCAATCTCAAATGGATGAAGGGATTAAAGTAAGACCTTTGTTTATACACAAACACACATCAGAGGTCTTCAGGCCAGATCCATCAGAACCTCGACCACATGTCCCGACCTGGACTGTGTCCACACTTCCTCGTCGGACCTGAGAACAGGGTGATTGAATTTTGATTGTGTCTCTCCTTGTTGGCTTGGTGGCAGCAGTTGTGGCTATGGAGATCCAAAAGTTGCCCCTACAAGCACCACTACAGTAAAACTAACTGGGGCTGGCAAACTCTGGGAACTGGAGGCCATCACAGCTCGATCGAGGAGAATGGAGGATTTATCAATACGCTTGTCATGACATGATGAAGTCTGAAGAAGCTGTCCACTCTATGATTGGTCATCAGCAGAGATGTATAGTAACGAAGTGGAACTACTTAAGTACTGTACTTAAGTACTAAAATGCAGTATCTGTACTTTTTTGGAGTATTATTTTTTCCCCAACTTCCACTTTTACTGCACTACATATTTTTGATGAGTTTAATCCTTTTACTCGGATACATTTTTCATGTGCTGAGTCGTTACTCGTTACTATTGTAGCGTCCAGCCGGACACGTGATGAATGACGAGGCGATATTGAACAAACTGCATTTATTGCTGAACGGTTTGGTTCCAGGACTCGGTGACTGTCGGCCGGAACCACGACAAAAAAAACCAACTGAACAGTCCCGGCCTCACATCAACCTCGCTCGTGCGCCGTACGTCACACACCTGACTCACCCAGGTGCGCTCTCTCACCTGCTGCCCCGCCCCCTCGCTCTGCATTCATTCAGACGCATTCACAGACCATGGGAAATCACAGAACTCTACCATGAACATTGTAACACTGTAACATTAGAAGTTGTGCCTTAATAAATATTTGAAATAATATAAACAACAGTACTTGTACTTTCAGTACTTGAGTAGCAATTTTTACATACTTCTACTTGCAATACTGAAGTACAAAACATTTTGAATACTTTAGTACTTTTACTTAAGTATGGTGTTTAAACACTTCAACTTCTACTCAAGTCAGTTTTTTGATATAGCACTTGTACTTCTACTCCACTCCATTACTCCAGTACTTTATACATCTCTGGTCATCACCCATAACAACCTAAGATTTAACACCATCCCTATAGTGACCTCCGGACATTTGCTTGACGCCCATATGTAACATGCCACAATAGAAACTTCAGATTCACCATGTTCACGAGGCCAATGGCTCCTTGGACACCTGGTATCTAATGACGTATGACTTTAAGGGTACTGGTATCATAATTTTGAAACAGTACCCAGGTCAATGCGCTATAGTTCAGTCATAACACAAACTGCCTTTTAATGGATGAGTACATTTTTTAACCGAGCGCCAATAGAAACCATTTGTTCTGCCAACGTTTGTAGCTTCACTCTTTATTATACTTCCATCTTTTGTTTCCACATAAAGAGCGTCCACAGAAGACGATAGGAGGACAAATAGCTTCATTGTCTTCTATGAGTTTGAATGGTAGACTGGGTGTGGTCCGAGTTTGGTCTGTCGGGCCCGCGACCACACCCGGCTTTGATGTAGTTTGGTTCATAGTGGGTGTGGGAAGACCGTGTCCTCACCACATTATTAAACTGTTGTTGTTTTTAAGCAGCTTGGAAACATTCTGGATTTTGATATGAATAATTTTTAGACACATTTCACCAAAACTGAGCATTTTTTGAAACTTTGGGATCGCCACTTCAGTTTTAGATGAAAGTTTCTGTTTGAAGAATATTTTGCTGAACAGTGTGACTGTTGCATCGCAGGTCTTTCTGCGATTTTAGCACCTCTGGTTTCAGACGCGTCTGTCTTTAAGCCTTTTATTTCACCAAGTTCTCGCTAACGACTAAAAGATTTTCTTATGTCCGGCGGCTTCTCGCTCGCTCCCGCTCCCATTTTCTCTTCTTAGCTTCCTTCCTCCGTTAACGTCCTCTGCAGTCCTTTCGCCTCTGCCATCAGCTCAGCTAACAGCAGCTAACAGACTGAGCTAACATGAGCTAACAGCGGCTAACAGACTGAGCAAACATGAGCTAACAGCAGCTAACAAACTGAGCTAACAGCAGCTAACAGACTGAGCTAACATAAGCTAACAGCAGCTAGCAGACTGAGCTAACTGAGCTAACAGCAGCTAACAGACTGAGCTAACATGAGCTAACAGCAGCTAACAGACTGAGCTAACATGAGGTAACAGCGGCTAACAGACTGAGCTAACATGAGGTAACAGCGGCTAACAGACTGAGCCAACATGAGCTAACAGCAGCTAACAGACTGAGCTAACATGAGCTAACAGCAGCTAACAGACTGAGCTAACATGAGCTAAACCGCTACAGCTGTCAGCAGTTTACTTCACTGTCCATCATAACTCTGTAAATCACAGAGAGTTGAGGCGGAGCAGCCGGAGGACATCAGAGGAAAACCAGAAAACATTTCCTCCATAAAATATGATCCAGTTTTCACCAGAATCAGTGAAATAGTTGCTGCTGTGTGACTTAGTGCCGTAAAGCGTTACGTACTTCTCCCGACCCGAGCCCAAAGTTACATAGTCTGAGAACAGACGTACGAATGACAGAGACACCGTTCACCTGATCACAGGTCAGAGTGGATGAACAGGAGGTAAACTCTGAAATGTTGCTTTTTTTTTTGGCCTTTTTATGCCTTTATTGATAGTACAGCTAAGATAGACACAGTAAATTAGGCGTCCGATGCGGGACTCGAACCGGGACCAGCTGCAGCGAGGACTACAGCTTCCACACACGGGGCGGCCGCTCACCCCACCACTCGACCGACCGCCCCAAAATGTTGCTTTATGAGATGATATATTAGTGACTGGAGGCTGCAGTATCTCTGCATTCATTCTGGGGGTGTTGCTGATTGTATTTAAATGTTTATACGCCAGGCAGCTCCATTGTGAAAGAAGTCATTTGGCTTCCTTTAGCATCACTGATGGTTCTTTCTTTACATTATTATCTACTCTTGATGTGCAGAGACATTTAACTGCCGTAATGCTGAGTGACACATTTGAGTCTTTTTGCTTTTTGGTCTTGTTTGGTCCGACCTTTCAGAGCACACGCAGGATGATGAAGTATGCCAGATTAACCGGCTGCAGGGTCTGTAATGATAACACTGTTTTTTTGTTTTTTGGCAGAAAAACATTTAATGTTTCTAAACTAGTTTAAACTTTTAACATGTCTGCAGTTTCAGTCCAAATATTTTGCCTCACAGATTCATCCTGGACCCATGAATCCCTCCAGTTGATATAAACGTTTCTATGATGAGCTTCTGTCTGCCAGCTCGCGTTAAAGTGTCTCTGCAGTTTGTGTGTCTCTTTTTCTACGCTTCTCCTTCTGTCATCCATCCATCACTGTTTCCTTCTTGCCTCATGTTCTCAATATCTAATTCCCTCGCTGTGTTGTTTCTTCGATGTGTGTTTTTTCTTTTTTTTTTTAAATAGTTCTTGTTCCCATAAACTGCTCCATTTTCTCAGCCTTCCATGGGAGCTTGTACCTTGTCACTCTCTCAAATCTTATGAAAGCAAATACAAGCTGTGTGTGTGTGTGTGTGTGTGTGTGTGTGTGTGTGTGTGTGTGTGTGTGTGTGTGTGTGTGTGTGTGTGTGTGTGTGTGTGTGTGTGTGTGTGTGTGTGTGTGTTTTAAGATATCATTTTCTCAGGGTCAAATCATTCATCTCCTTCTCATATTTGAGGTGTACCATCTACGGCTGAAAGGTCCCGCTCAGCTCAGGTTTATTCTTTTGGTTTCCGTCAGCAGTTTGCATGTCTGATTCCTCCTGAACGAATAATGCAAACTGCAGTTTGTTCATATATATATATATTTATTATATATATAGTATATATAAGCTCAGATATGTTCCTTTGTCTACGTTCATCCACCAACCTCAACTGTAATTACAACTCTTAGAGTAGAAATCTGAAATCTAATCCTAAGACTAAAACCCAAGAGTCCTAAATATAAACGAGCAGGGCTGCAGTGATTTTAGACTTTAGTCAACTTCGGTTACAAAAATAAGACTCGACGTTTGATTGGAACCTGACTGCGACAGAGAGGACTCAGATATGACTCGTCTTGAGTGACTTGAGTGTTCTGATTTGAACTTTTCTTAATAACTCAGCGATTGCATTGACAGGACGTGATATTTGACTCTGACTTGCCCGACTTGTGTCACTCGGTCTCGTTTCTGAACTCTCAGCAGATTCAGTCCAGACAATATTGACGCTGACCCTCTGGAAGCTGCGTCAGTCAGAGTGTGATGAATGATTAATATATAATAATAATAATAAGAATAATGATGATTAATTCATCAAGTCGTCTCTCTTTCACTTCACTGTTCATCTTCTTCGTCACTTCATCAGTTACCTCACCATGTCTGCTGCTGCTTTTTTGTGCGTGCGTGTCTGTGTGCGTGTGTGTGTGTGTGTTGTGTGCGTGTGTGTGTGCGTGTGTGTGCGTGTGTGTGTGTGTGTGTGTCTGGCAGTCTGACTGTTGTGTTTGGATTTAATCCCAGAACTGTATCGCTGCATGAAATGCGAGGTGCGTGGGTTTGACTGGACTCCATTTTTGTCTTCACACACACACACACACACACACACACACACACACACACACACACACACACACACACACACACACACACACACACACACACACACACACACACACACAGATGGTGAACATCTCCTTAGATTTGCCAAAACTCAGTGTGAGTCCATCTTTGTCATTATATGCGACTATAATCAGCTCATTAATGCACAGATCTAATGATACAGGAGAGAGAGAGAAGATTTCATCTGCATCTTCAACCAACATCGTGCCTGACTTGGAAGTAAGGGAGGAAAGGAAGAATGAAGGACACATGAGAGGAAGCAAACACCGGAAGGAAAGATGGAGGAAGAGACAAAGAAGGAGGAAGGAGAGAGAGAGAGAGAGAGAGAGAGAGAGATAGAGAGAGAGACAGATAGAGAGAGATAGAGAGAGTAGAGAGAGAGATATATATAAGCTCTCTCTCTCCTCTCTCTCTCGCCTCTCTCTCTCTCTCTCGCTCTCTCTCTCCCAGCTGTGCGGCGGAGAGGAGAGAGACTTTTATCAGCTGCCAACTGGTGCTGTGGTGTGTTTATGGTGTGTGTGTGATGAATAGTTTCAGGATCACTGTGTGTGTGTGTGTGTGTGTGTGTGTGTGTGTGTGTGTGTGTTGTGTGTGTGTGTGGTGTGTGTGTGTGTGTGTGTTGTGTGTGTGTGACGTGTGTGTGATGCTCATGTGGTTTTCTTCGTATTTCTTTTGTGTGTTGGCCGGCAGACTTTCTTTCTCTGGCTTCTGTCTCTTCACATGGTGGAACAGCTTCGGTTTCGTTTAGCTGCTCTGGGATCAGCGCAGAGACGACGACGGAGTTCGGTTCAGTAACTTCTGCAGACGTGCGTCAGCTTAGCGACTTCTGCTTTTGAAGATGCCGTAGGAATTCCTGTTTTCCCGCCGTGGGAGCTGCTGGTTGCTATCACACCGTCTTCTCTTTAAAGACTTTGTCAGGAGAACATCTGCTTCGACTTTTGTTTTCTTTGTGCTTTTTCCTTCAGAAAATCTGTTCCAACACCCGATTTGTGTTCACAGTCAGTCCAGTTTAACTAGGCGTGATTTACTGTCGCGACACGAACGCGGCTTCATGATATTCTTTGCTTTCTCCTGCATGTTAAAACAATGTTTGAACAGCGAGCCGTTGCCGTGATGTAACTGAAACGATTTGTTTCAATCACTGACGTCGTGACAGCTCCTTTTAAAAGTGAAGCCAACACATCTGGATGGATCCCTGGCCACAAACCCCAAATCAAACGTCGTCAAATAACGACGGTTTCAGTCATTTTAACTCTTTTGTTTTGTCAGGTGTTCATTTGTCTGATAGGTTTGGTTTTAATTAGTTATTTTATGCTTTTTTACACAATGATTGACTTTAATTAATCGCAACTGAGTCGTCCAGCGGTATGGACAAACTTTTTATATGGACTTTTTTGTATATGAAGAGTTGTCCGGCCAATGACGTAGCTGCTCTCACAAAACAACCCTCAGTCCGTGTTGTCCAAGTTCCTGTTGGTTAGGTTTTCCATCGCAGGAATGTTTTTTGTCATTTTGGCGACAATTGGCATGGAGGCAACAAAAACAAAGACTGACGTTAACATTAACGGCAGAACGACGCCAACCAGCCAAAACAAAACGAGGATCTCGTGCCTAGAAGATGGACAACTTCTGCCGCGTGGACGAGGTTTGGGTTTGAAAGGACGCCGACCACAACGTTTGACTTTGCAATGCAATATTCAGAAATCCAATGTGGTCATTTTCTATAGGCCATTCATCATCGAACACCTCTACTACAAATTCTATTATAAATGGGGAAACATACAGAGGCGCAGATGTCTGGAAGATGCAGACAGTATGGCCCGAAGTGTCTTTTGACAGCAGCCGTGAAGGAAATTGGGCCGTGGAACTGAGAGGCAGATCTTTGATCGATCCGGTGATTAATCAGGTGTCACCGACTGACAAACGATGTGCCAGAATCTGCACAGCCTCAGCCTCGGCTTTAGGAAAGCTCTGCTCGCACAGCTCACACCTGGAAGATGTCCAGCTCAACACGGAGTACCCGATCCGGAGCAGTTCGGGGTTTATGTAGTCTTTGTCTCAAAAAGCACCTCAGGGTCAAGAACTGCTTTAACTTTGCTGCCAGAACTGATGACCTCCTGGTCCTCTCCAGCCTTTAGGCCAGAACTGCCCCCTTTCTGGTAATCAATGTTGAACGATGAAACTTACTTTAAATGACAACCAGCATAAACAAGTCACACAGCAGCAACTATTTCACTGATTCTGGTGAAACTGGATCATATTTTATGGAGGAAATGTTTTCTGGTTTTCCCTCTGATGTCCTCCGGCTGCTCCGCCTCAACTCTCTGTGATTTACAGAGTTTATGATGGACAGTGAAGTAAACTGCTGACAGCTGTAGCTGCTGTTAGCTCATGTTAGCACAGTCTGTTAGCTGCTGTTAGCTCATGTTAGCTCAGTCTGTTAGCTGCTGTTAGCTCAGTCTGTTAGCTCATGTTAGCTCAGTCTGTTAGCTGCTGTTAGCTCATGATAGCTCAGTCTGTTAGCTGCTGTTAGCTCATGTTAGCTCAGTCTGTTATGTTAGCTCATGTTAGCTCAGTCTGTTAGCTGCTGTTAACTCATGTTAGCTTAGTCTGTTAGCTCATGTTAGCTCATTTTAGCTCAGTCTATTAGCTCATGTTAGCTCAGTCTGTTAGCTGCTGTTAGCTCATGATAGCTCAGTCTGTTAGCTGCTGTTAGGTCATTTTAGCTCAGTCGTTAGCTGCTGTTAGCTCGGAGCACCGGGGGAGTGTTTGTACCGCAGGCATTTTGGACGTGGAAGAGAAAAAGAGTTTACAGGGAATCTGACAGTGTCAGAACCGGAGCTGGGCCAGCAGCCTCTATGGACATAATGGCAGAGAGAAGAGTGTGAAGAGGACGTTGGCAGAGGAAGCTAAGAAGAGAAAAAGGAGAGAGTGAGCGAGCAAGAAGTAAATCTGGGACTGACTTTGGCAGTCTGGATTATTCTTTAGAGATTTCCTGACGGACAGTGAAGTAAACTGTAGCTGCTGTTAGCTCAGTTTGTTAGCTGGGCTGTGAGCTCAGAGCAAGCAGGTATTCAGGCCTAGGACAGTAGGGGCATGGAGCCAGTGTCGTGCCAGAACAGGAGCTGGGCAAGCAGGCAATGTATCCAGACTCCGAATACCAAAAGTTTGCATCTCTCTTGTAGTTTTACACAACGCCTCTCAACTTTGAGATACGATTACAATGTTTTTGTTTTTTCTCTTTACAGACTTCAGCATCTTTAAGTGTTTTTCCGTCGAGTTAATGTAGCAAAAGAGCAGAAACTCTCCCGGCACAGCCAGTTTCTTTTCGTCTCACACGGTTTATTCCAGAGAAAAAACATAAAATATCATCAACATGCGGCGGCTGAATTATCTGCTGCTGTTGCACAGCGCTGTTTCCTGTTTGTTAAAGTTCTCTCCTCTTCGCTGTTCGCCCGGCTCGTGTTTGACCTGCAGGAATCCATCGCTCAGATATTATTAATCATCACTTTTATCATGCGTGCCCCGTCTGGGATGCAGCGCTCGCTTACTGCTGATTCTCCTTCCTCGTTTTTATTAGTTTTGCACGGCCCGTAGTCGCCCTCGAGTCATCGATATTTCTATATTTTGGGTATGTCATTGAATATTTACCGCGGTCTTGTGCGCGCACTCTGCACAGTGGCGCTTTCTTGTTACCCGGCGAGACTCGACTGTTTTCGCTTCCTTTTGATTCCTTTTTGATCACAGAAGTAGCTGAATCAGGAATACCTGCAGCTCATTTTTATTATACATGAACTCTGAAGCGCTGGCAGGCTCGGAGAGAAGAAGTGAAGAGGAGGAGGAGGAGGGAAAGTACTGAAGCAGGCTCTCTAAGCTGTCTGCTGCATTTAAGCTTTTATGGACAACAGCAGGGATCCTCCCTGCCTCTGATGACTTTAACAGCTTACTTCACTGCTCTCCACAGCCTCTTTTTCTATCATTCTCTTCATTCCTGACTTACAAAATGGACTCTGTATATGCGAGTGTGTGTGCAACAGGTTGAGGTTTAATGTCTTTCCCATCTGCAGAGTTTTACTGACTCATACTGATACAGTGGGTGACAAGTGTCGTCTTTCCTGGCACAGAAACGCATCTTTGTAACATTCTTGTTGCGTTACATCCCCGTCCCGAAGACACGTGAGCGTCTTTTAAAAAACAGATTTTCTATCGGGTAAACAGACTTTTGACTGTTTTCTTTAAAAGCACGTTCTGTTCGGACGCGTCACAAAATGAAGTCGACCTCGGAAATCACGCCCCGAGTTCGACTCGCTGGAATTTTTTCTCGAGCGTTGAGACGCGAATCGTGTTCAGCTCATCAGTTACAAGTCTCGTTACGTCACGATAAAAAGCTGTTTTGCTTCAGTCGTCGGTTTTTATTCCTCCCTGCCGAGCACTAAAGTTTCGTGGGGTCGAGGTTAAAGAGTCTGGGATTCATCTGCTTCTCGTTCACGTTGGCTTAAATGTCGAACTCGATTCTTCACCTTGACGTTGGAAATGTTGGATAAATAATTCACGTATTTCTGCGACAAGTGAGCTTCAACTGTTGAAACCCGTGAGGTGTGGCTGAAAGGGTCCTGAACTTTCCAGGAAGTAGACGTCGATCCAGAGTTCATCTTGGATTTTAACGTCTTTAGATGAAAACTGTTGTTTTGTTTCAGTCCAGGATGAGTCGTCACGTCTTTAATAGAAGGTTCAATGTTCTGCTGCTGCTCTCAACAATGAAAAACATGTTTAGAACTTTATATCTGTTTATTTAGCCGTGTCGTACCGTGGACCAGGGGTTGCACGACTTCAGATTTTTTAAAGTCGACATTAATATGATGAAAGTCGAGTCGACGTATAATCTGTATTGACTTACTGATTTGCGTAGAACAGCATAAAGTAAAAACAAGCAGCGACTCAGCTGTTAAATGTAACAGTAACATATCTACACGTAAATCTACATCTCCCATAGTGGAAAACAAAATACTGAACAAAACAATTTGGGAGGAAAACAACACAACACCTGCAGCCGAGTCACCGTCACAGTCCTGCTCAGTCACAGTTTTGGTTTTTTCGGTCCTGGTTTGCAGGAACACGAGCGCATCTACGTGCGCTGGGTGAAGGCTCGCCAACTGTCGCGTGATGGTTTCACCCGCGAGTGAAAAAATCCTCTCGCTTGGCGTGCTTGTCAAAATATGAGATCAGTGCAGCAGGGGCAGCGGCAGCTAGTAGTGGCATTTCCGGTGGCAGCTGTCACAGGAAATGCCACTACTAGCTGCCGCTGCCACGAATTGAGCCAGCTCTCTCTCGATTAGCGACTTGTCGACTAGTCTGTACAACCCCTACCGTGGACGCTCTGGACATCTTCAACCTTCTCCCAGCAGCAGAATCGACCCGTTGGAGAGCTCCGCAACATTCAGTCATGACCATCGCTGCTGCTGTGAATCAAAAAGTTGGCGGTTCGTGCGTCGGTTCAGGTCGTTGTTGGGTTTGTCTGGTCTCATCAACATATTGTCAGTTTTTTTATTATCGAGGATGAATTAGCAGCTCGTCATCGTCTCGTTTTGGAAACGAGGCTCATTGACTTTGAGCTGACCTGTGAGGCTGACTTCATGTTTTTTAACTGCAGCATATATAAATCCAAACTTTGGCTCGTTATAGAACAAATTTCAGTGTTTTTCATTTTTAAAATTCTGCATCAGAAAAACCAAAAACAAATGTTCTCACAGAAGCCCAGCGAGCTCAAATCTCTGCTCATGAATTCTGGTCATTTCATCTCATCATATTATCATTATTATTATTTTTATTATTATTCCTCTGGGATTTAATTTAGTGCGTACACGGCACGTTATCTGTAGCCGGTCTGTTTCTGGTCACGGGGGTCGGACTTCCTCTCTCCTGGGTGCCTCCTTTGATGTTTGATTGACAGGTTGTTAATTAGCTCGTTAGACGTTAGAGATTGTCTGACCTTTGTCTGTCCGTCTGGCGGCGTGAGGAGACGTGCGTCGAACGATTTCACGATTTAAGATTTGATCCTCATTTTTAGAGGTGAAACGACCGACGATCTGTTTGTCGGACGTCTTTTTTTGACATTTATAGATCAAACGTGTCACCAGTTGATTTGGAAAATGAACTGACTGATCAGCAGTAGATAGTTGGAACCCTAAATATTCGTGCTTTAGTGTTTGCATGTGGCGGTACAGTGGCAGTCTTAGCTGCGCTTGGTTTGATCTGCATGGAGGCGATTTAAGCCACACGGGAGCCGAGAAGATTTGAAGTTTATACAGCAGCGTCAAAATTAATGAACTGGGATGTCACACA
Organism: Collichthys lucidus; assembly: GCA_004119915.2. Taxonomy (NCBI): domain Eukaryota; kingdom Metazoa; phylum Chordata; class Actinopteri; family Sciaenidae; genus Collichthys; species Collichthys lucidus. Next base: position 3,218,833 of record CM014099.1, on the reverse strand, counting down.
CACACACACACACCCACACACACACACACACACCCACACACACACACACACACACACACACACACACACACAGAGCCATGTAATGAAAGAGCATAGACAAATCAAGTGAAGTGACATGAAAAGCTTCAGGATAATTACAAACACAAACGCTTTCTGTCAGAGCTGCCGCGTTCGTCCTTTCAGACGACTTCCAAACTCCTGTGTGTGTGTGTGTGTGTGTGTGTGCGTGTGTGTGTGTGTGCGTGTGCGTGCGTGTGTGATGAGGCCGTGGCCCGTAACAAATGAGTGTTTCGTTTTTCATCTGGAAGCGTGAATGCCTTCAGCGTGCGCTCCTCATTCAGATATTCTTCGGGAGCATCTGTGAGGATTTGATGGAAGAATAAAAATTATTCTCTAAAGATTATCCTCCCTCGTGTGTGTGTGTGCGTGTGTGTGTGCGTGCGTGTGTGTGTGTGTGAACAAGAGTGCACTTCGTCTTTTCAGCTATTCAAACATTTTCCGAAAGCTTCAGGAAGGATAAGTCAGATGATGAAACTGTTTTCTAAAGAGCGTCTCCCCTCTTCACCCACGTCTTTTGCTACCGGCTGGATTTTTAATCTCCTGGATCATTTTTGATCTCTTGAATCATTTCGGATCAAACTACTACTCTGCTGCATCGTGCGAGTCGAAGCGACTTTGCATGTTTTGTTCATCAGGGCGTTTGTTGGTCCTGAGAAAGTCTTAAAACATCGTTTACGACTAACTCGAGCCCGTTAAAACTCTTCAATGCACTTGAATTGTTGCGTTTTCATCGTAAATTCTTGTTCTGTTTTGAGTTTTGGAAGATTTGGAAGTTCACTGATGTGATGGTGAAAAATCAGAATCAGCTTCATGGCCGAGCAGATTTTCACAGAAAGGAATTTGACGAAACGATGAAGAAAACGATTGCGGCAAAGGTCAAGAGTCGAACCAAAATGTCTAAAATAAATAATTCTTAAATAAAGCGGATGAAATGTGTAAAAGTGTTCACGGTAGATTAGAGATTTGCAAAAAATATGCATGAATATGACGTCAGATTGGATGTGGAGACTCTTTCAGGGAGAGTTTGGTAACCATGTTTCTGCTGCAGGAATTATCTTCGGCAACTAGGAAACTTTCCACGACATGGACCAGGATCTAAAAGGAGTTTCAGGGAGAGTGCATGAACCTACAGGACTGAACATCTGAGTCTACGAACAAACCGCTTTGTCTTTGTTCATTGTGCTTCGACACATCGACGTGAAGTTACAGGAGAAAGTGCACGACGTGATTCTCACGTTAGCGGATTAATTGTGTGATCTGCAGTGAAAACAGAGGCAGCAGCCACCTGAAGGATTCATCGCTCCTCTGACTAAAAGTGTTTTCAGGCGGTTTTGGTCTAGACGGACCGAAGCATCTGAAGAGCGGCGTTTCTAAAGAGTTTGTTTGCAGTGGTCGGCGTTGGGCCGAAACCTTTCTGCAGGGAATATTGGAATGGATCATTGGTCAGTGACTCCAGTTAGAGTTTGTAAAACCAACAAGCCAATCAGCTGATGGATGGTGCCCTTTTTCAAAATGTTTTCACTCGTGAAGACGAAAATGTGATTTTATTCTCAGAGATGTTGCTGTTTAGATCAGAGCTCTGAGCCTGGAGGTGACTGCTCGTCTGTGTAAATAAATAAATAACACACACACGGCTCCGAACAGGCAGCGACAGTGAAAGCCAGAAAACGTGATGTAAATAGTTTCAGTCGCCCGAGACGCTTTGCTGCCTTTAAATCACGTCGAGATTGGATTGAGAGTGGGAGCGCTAACAAACTCTTATTATCAGCCGGCGAGTAGATGACTGTGTGTGTCCTGAAGCCACCCGATAGCTACGCTCTGATGGGTTTTTGTCTGCCGCCAAATACCCGTCCACTTCCCCCCTGAAATAAATTGCAGCAGTAGGAGGACTTGATTCGCGGCGACTCGCCGCTCAAAGACTCTCGACGTCCTCTGATGTAAACCGAACCTTGCAGAGGGCGAGAAGAGGCTTTGTTCTCGTCACAGCACTTCTGTCTGAATCACAGCTCATCGGCGGTTTCATCTCTCCGGGCAGGACCTCCATTAAAGATGAGCAGCGTGTCGCCGGTTGCATAAGAGGCTCGAGCCGCTCTTAAAGCTGAGTTTGCTTTGACGCATCGTCGCAGAGTTCACGGCTCGGGATGGGAACTCTTCCCTCCGGCTACAGGTGGCTGTGAATCACAAGATGTGCCGGTCGCTATCAGCAGTTCAGTTATATTAGATTCTGATGAAACTCTGAGTAACGACGCATCTGACCGCTCTGCTTCCATCATCACCTCGGCCGCCGGTTACATTTCCCCAAATCTCAAAGTGGTGAAACTTGGGTCGAAAACCAGACTTTTCTTGGATCTTCTACCTATAGAACTTTATCCTTGAGATTATCTTTGTGTAATCTGTTCTGTCCTACCTTTTAATATGTGCAGCTCATCCATGAATGAGCTCAGTGACAGGAAGCTGTTTCACAATAAAAGCCTGACCGTGGTTTTTCGCGATAACTTGCAGGAAGTCCCGAGAAGATCGTAGAGTTGACTCGTCCGTTCTTCTCTACATTGACGTTGCATTGATTCTTTTTATTTTAATTTGACTTGGATAAAGAATTACACCTACACTTTTAGTATAACAGCTTTAGACAGTCCTCCCAAGAAAAACGGCAAATAAAAACAATGTGGAATCCCGCTAAAGTTACGTTATAGAGAGGCAAAGCGCGGTGGACTACCGTTGGACTTTTCAAACACAATACGTAAAGTAGTCGATGGTGAGAGATCCTGTTGGCACTGTGCCATGAATTAAACACATATTTGTCAATTCAAAAGTTCATTTTCAGGTCAAGAAAGTTGCAGTTTGTTTTGAAATTGTTGAAGTACAAGACGGCGAGACACCCAAAGTCTTCAACGTAACGTCATGACCTGCTTTTCACCTCTTGTACAACTTTTTTTGTGGTTATAGCGATGCCGGGGTCGCGTTCGATCACTGAGAGGAAACTTTCCCATCTTCACGACAGATTGTGACGTTCTTGGCTTGAACAATTGTCTTTAATAACGGCAAATCTGATGCATGTAATCCATGGCACCGTTCAAACAGGATTTGCATTGACTACCTTACATATTTCTAAAATAAGGAAACGGGGAAGTCTATCGAAGAGCGATGAAGTCAACCAAACAGTTTAATGCCGCTGTGACCTTCCTGTTTCCAACTGACAGTCAACGCTGGATACTTCCTTAAAAATGACCTCGGCTGTTTCTGAACCTCAACCCCGCCACGTTTATTATTGAAACCATGACGACGAAGCTCCCAAGAAGCTCGAGAAAGAATCCGGACCACGATGTTTCTCTAACCATCACAGTCCTCAAACCTTCAGCCGTTTATTTATTTCAGCTTTCAGACAAAAACGGAGGGTGTGTGACTGTTTCCTGGTGGAGATTTGTAGATTTCTGTGTGACTGTATCATCATCACTATCCGGGATATTTTCTCGGATTACCGTGATATATTCTGTCCTCTTCCTCATTCACTTTCCTCCTCCTCCTCCTCCTCCTCCTCCACTCTTTTCCCTTCAGCCCTCTGGCTCGCGTCTCTTCCCTTCCCCTCTGGACCGGCCTGGATCAGAAGGATTACAAGGGTTTTGTGTTTCAGCGGGAGGGAAAGATGAGGAGGAGGAAGAAGAAAGATAAAGAGGGCAGCTGAAAAAGGAGGGGTGGGGATGATGAAGAGGAGTGGAGGACGAGGGGGAGCATGTTTGTCCAGGGCGGGAGAGGAAGAATGAAAGAGGGGAAGGAGGGAGGAGGAACTGCGGGGGTTCTTGTTCGTCTTTCAGCACCCTTTCTTACTTTCGTCGGCCTCCCTCGCTCACGGAGCTCAGGCTTCAGCGTGTCGACACACACACAGCACTGAGTGCCTCATTAAGGCGGTCGAGTGTGTTCTCGGACTCTATTCAGACTTCAGGATTGGAAACACAACACCAACACACACCCCCTCACTGTGAGAGTCAACACACACCCTCATAGTCTTCCCCAGCTGAACCGGCATTTTTTTGTCCTCACGTTAAATTGTATTTGTATTGGCGCGGCCTCGATCTCGTTTCCCTCTTTAAAAACCATCAATCTGAGGAAATTATGATCCGAGAGCAGCAGTCGGACAGTTAGTGACAGCGAGGGGGAAAAAAATGGAGTCGAAGCCGCAGATTTGATGGCGCGGGAGATAAATTATAGGAGTTTGATTGCGGCGTTAGAGCGGTAATGGTTGTCATAACTTTTATGGATAAACATTTAGCATTACCTTGTATGAATATGATGTTTTATGAGTTTACACATGCAGATAATTCAGTCGGATTTCAGCTTTTAAAAAATGTTTTCAGCCACCATGCAGAGATGTACAGTAACAAAGTGGAAATACTTAAGTACTGTACTAAAATGCAGTATCTGTACTTTTTGGAGTATTATTTTTCCCCCAACTTCCACTTTTACTGCACTACATATTTTTGATGAATTTAATACTTTTACTTGGATACATTTTTCATGTGCTGAGTCGTTACTCGTTACTATTGTAGCGTCCAGCCGGACACGTGATGAATGACGAGGCGATATTGAACAAACTGCATTTATTGCTGAACGGTTTGGTTCCAGGACTCGGTGACTGTCGGCCGGAACCACGACAAAAAACCAACTGAACAGTCCCGGTCTCACATCAACCTCGCTCGTGCGCCGTACGTCACACACCTGACTCACCCAGGTGCGCTCTCTCACCTGCTGCCCCGCCCCCCGCTCTGCATTCATTCAGACGCATTCACAGACCATGGGAAATCACAGAACTCTACCATGAACATTGTAACACTGTAACATTAGAAGTTGTGCCTTAATAAATATTTGAAATAATATAAACAACAGTACTTGTACTTTTACTTTTACTTTCAGTTCTTGAGTAGCATTTTTTTACATACTTCTACCTGCAATACTTAAGGACAAAACATTTTGAATACTTTAGTACTTTTAGTTAAGTATGGTGTTTAAAGAACACTTCAACTTCTACTCAAGTCAGTTTGTTGATATAGGACTTGTACTTCTACTCCACTCCTTTACTCCAGTACTTTATACATCTCTGCCATTTTGGCAATCCTGCTTCTTCCTCTGCAAGGTAATCTAACAAAGATGGCGATCATTGGCGAGCTGAGCGACGCCTGGTGCCTCAAACAAGACGCCTGTAACCTGTCAATCAAAGGGCCCACGCTCTTAAATATTACAAAGTGTTAAGTGTAAAGTGTGTTACCACAAAAAGTACTACAAGCGTTCCTTTAAAGTATCACAAAACTTTGGAGAGTCTGTCCAACATCGTCCTGGAAACTTGTGAATAAACTCGAGTTAGCTGGTGTTTGACTGGGAGCCTCCAGGTCTAAAAAAATAAAATGATAATCGGGCACACATACACCGTCTTCCCATCAACTCTGCTCTGTGCATGTGTTAATACCAGCGTGCCAGGCAGACTAAATCAAACAGGATTAGATGGACAGGACGTATTAATCCACCCCACACTGCGAAAGGCTGAATCCATCTTAAGGATTAGTTATGAAAAAGGATATTTACTCAAACCCAATCAGACCGATCTACGGCCGCGCAGAGGGAAATAAATTTAGCTTCCAGTGGAAAAATAAACGGCGAGTTTCCGTTTGTGCTGCTCCAGTTTTTTTCCGTCTGTTTGGAAGATGAAGGAGCGTTTGATCCGTAAGTTATCACGTTCTTGGTAGCTCGTATTTGTTGTTCACAACTATCTCAATTAATCACAAATGTAATCACCGCTAATTGCATATTTAATCACGTGTTGGAAAAACAAATGCTGCAGCTGTTTGATTACAACGACATTAGCTCGGTGCCGTGAGGAGTCCTCGACGGTGAAATACAAAATGTTAAGAAGCTCATGTACGGATTGAAAATCCACCTGAAGTGGTCGATCATCAGCAGCACACGTTGAAGATGTTAATGTAGGAGCTACTTTCTTTCCCTGCAGAGAAGGAGGCGTTCGATGGGCGGCTTCGTGAGGCTTTGTGCTGAACGTAACCGCCGTGAAACAATCGGAAAATAACGTTTTATTAAGCTGATTCATCGACTTTATCGATGCCGGCGCTCTCTCGCTCTCATTCACTGTCCACGTCGCTTGACCGCTCTCGAACCTTTAGACTCAAACCAAGTCAAACTTGTTCATGTTTCTTTATTTACAACGTACAATATAAGTCAGACAGGTGTAGAAGCTGGTGCATGATGCCAGAACACAACAGGTAGAGTATCAGAGTTTAGTTTAGTCTCAGTTTCAGAGACATTTCAGGCTGACTGTGGAGGTTTCACCTCATGTCTGTCTCTCTGCTCAGGGTGGCCTCAGCGTGTCATCGAGCCACCCTTTAAGGACCGCCCACAAAAATCCTGAGACTGAAAACTGGTGAACTTTAACTGTGGAGGTTTCACAGGTCTGAGCGTCTGATTGGCTAAAATAAATGAAAAAAACTGCCTTAAGTTTAAATGATTAAAAATATCAACAACTTTATGAAATCAGGCGTCAAAATCAGGTAAAAATGAATTCTCTGCTCCGGGACTGTGAGGGGGCGTGTCCTCTGAAGGTGGCCTCAGCGTGTCATCGAGCCGCCCTTTAAGGACCGCCCACAAAAATCCTGGACTGAAAACATTTGAACCTTTAACTCCACATTTCAGTAACATATCATTCAAAGTCTTTTCAGCAACTATTGTCCAACATCGTGTTTGGAAAGAAATCTCAGAGTTGACTTTGCACAGACACAGTCGTTTTAAGTTTTTTTTTTTTGTCTGTGTTCCTGTTTTTATCGTTTCGAATCTGATCCCTCGGCTGACATCACGTTCGAGTTCTTCCAGCAACGAGAACATTCAGACACAAAGACAGAACGCAGAGTCTGTAACGAAAATCTATCGGCGACGAGAGCGAAAGAAGAAATCCAGACGAATAAAAGCCGAGGAAGGAAAGAGAGAGATTTTTGGCTTCGAGTCAACATCACAACCAACTGACTGACTGTGTGTGTGTGTGTGTGTGTGTGTGTGTGTGTGTGTGTGTGTGTGTGTGTGTGTGTGTGTGTGTGTGTGTGTGTGTGTGTGTGTGTGTGTCACTGAGGCGGAGGCAGCCTGCCATGCCTCAGCATGTTAATTATGTAAATTGGTCATTAGGGACTCTTAAGGGGGCCTGGATGAAACTGCCCCAAACACAACACACACACAGTGAAAACACACACACAGTGAAAACACACACACACATTCCTGCAACTGGCTGCACATGTTAAGTGTGAATCAGGGAGAAAATTAGGCCAGTGTGGTGAAAGGAAAACTTTCCCTCCTCGGGTCTTTTGACCATCACAAAGTGTCGGTGTGGAAGTTTTCCTGTTGGACAGCTCGAAGGTTTCCATTTGCCGCCGATTCACTGGAAACAATGTTTTGGTGTAGAAACTGTGAGCTTTGTTGCTAAGGACGGTGTCATCCGTGTCATTCTCTCCACATTGTCTCTGCTTTCATTTAGCTGCTTGCTGAAATATGGCACGGCAGACGTTGCCAGTGATAAACTGTCCAGATTCTGAAAACACAAATCAAGCCAAGTCCAATGTGTAAAAAACAAATAAATAAATAATAGAGCGAGCTGTGCTGCCAACATGTCGCTTCACAACGTCTTTTAGGCCACGCTCAGACTGCAGGCAAAGAAAATCAGAAATAAATCAAACACAGCCTGATCTTTGCATTTCTCACAAAGTCCCTGAATCAGATACAGGTTTGATTTTTTTTTTTTTTTCACAGCGCGACCTCAGTGTGAACCGTCGTACCAGGATTCATGACACTCGTCTCAACTTGTCGCTGTGAGACTCTCGTGTAGACAGATGTCTGTGAAGTCACGATCTGACGCTCGCTCCTGGCTCCGCCGTCGCCGTACAAAAAGCCAAAAGCTGAAACATTTGTCTCGCTTTGCTCTTCATCCTCGTCCTCGTTATCGCCTCCTCGTGAATTTCTTTCACCTCCTCCACACATCGACTCATGAATGAACCATCCGCGACTTCTATGGTGGTGTGTTGACTGTGGATGTACGAAGAGAACTGGATACAACTTTAGAGGCTGCGCGAAGCCAAAAAAAGTTCTGGTTCTGAGCCTCGACTGTCCCTTTACGTCCACCCCAGTCTGTAAACAATCAATAACAAGGCCGCTCTGTTCCACAGAGCACGTCGCTCTCTCCAAAGATAGATTGAGATTAGCATGATCCAGGTGAATGGCTGTCTGACGGAGACGTGGCCTCGGGGCGTGAACAAATCGTTCAGTTTGAACTAATCTTTTATATGACTCTGGAGTGGTTCATTCATTTTCATGCAGTTCGTTCCTCTCGCCTCATGGCTGCAGGACAAGAAACAGAATATTTAGTTCACGACTCAACTATGAAGTTTGAGTTTAATTTACCGTCCGAGAGTCAGTGATCCGACTCAGTTAAAAGATTTGAACTTCCCATCACTTAACGCAGCCCTGCATCCATGCCCGGTTGAATTTGGCCGTTCAGAGAGCTTGTCGTCCGCTCGAGCTCGTGACGAATCAAAACTCAGAAATGATCCGAAGCGTTTCCTCCTTCCATCTATCCGACACATGATGTGTATAAAGATCTTCTCACCGGTCAGTAAAGGTCTGAACACTGTCAGAAAACTGTGACCGTGCGATTCGGCGCCAACTGAGCCGGTGATTTCAGGTTCCGCTGACATGAACGCGTGATAAAATAATTTAGTCATGCAGCAGGTGTTATCAGATCGATGGTGAGTGTTGTGATGCGTAAAAGCCAAGTAAACAAACCTTTTGGGTCAGTGTCAGACTTCCGTATCCAAATCCAGCATTCTGGGACTTTAAGTTTAAGAAAAGCTTCCTTAAGCTCCTTTTTTTTTTTGAACTTCTGGACACATTAGTTCAGTGAACACTGTATGAGGAATCATTGAGAAGTAATTAGCCCCCTGCTGATTCCAGTGCTAAAACTCTGTCTTGATGAATGGATCTGTCAGTGATCAGTACTGCAGCTCGCTCTCCGTCTACAGCCACCTAGGCAGTGCTCGGCATAACACACAGATATGAGACTGAAGGCTTTCACCGTTGTACCTCGCTCAGAGGAACTTTTTAAAGCACCGTCCTGCTTAATCGGTAAGTTTTGAGTTTTCTGAGTCTGAGAAAGAAAGTCCGTCATCTTGTTTACCGGCCTCACAAATCAAATCAATCCAATCTTGATGTTTTTCTTGCTTAGCAATATCTTTACCTTGAAGCCTCCAACGTTCCTCATTGATATTCTGATATTGTAGCCGCGTCTTTCCCCTTTGAAGAAGCTTCTTTATGTGTGGATTCCCTCTTTTAATCTCAAGAGAAAGAACAGTCAGAGGATGTATCCCCAGAGGATGAACCCTCCACTATGCAGGACTATCAGCATCCCTTTAACACCAAAAAAGTCAAGTTTGTCCATTAGATATATCACAAACAGTTGAGCACGTTCATGCTCCCCAGTAGTGGGCTAAATGAAGCCTAGTAACCACACCCACCTGTCAGTCAAAGCGTCCACGCTCTTAATCCTGCATAACTTTAAGCCTTAATATAATGTGAACAGGTGAGTTGTATATAAATTCACCCTCAGTACAGTTGTCATGAACGGGGAAATTAGCTACAGAGACCAAAACTGTTTTTTGTACCAGGCTGTAAACATGTTTATTTCTGCTGTGAAACATGGGGACTTATGGAGACTGACTCACTGCTGGAGCCAGCCTCAGGTGGACGTTAGAGGAACTGCTGTTTTTGAGCCTCTTCCTGGTGTGGGATTAGATTTAGCTTGTTTTAGCTCACTGTTAGCTTGTTTTAGCTCACTGTTAGCTTGTTGTTAGCTTGTTTTAGTTTATTGTTAGCTTGTTGTTAGCTTGTTTTAGTTCATTGTTAGCTTGTTGTTAGCTTGTTTTAGCTCACTGTTAGTTTGTTTTAGCTCACTGTTAGCTTGTTGTTAGCTTGTTTTAGTTCATTGTTAGCTTGTTTTAGTTCATTGTTAGCTTGTTGTTAGCCTGTTTTAGCTCACTGTTAGCTTGTTGTTAGCTTGTTTTAGTTCATTGTTAGCTTGTTTTAGCTCAGTTAGCTTGTTTTAGCTCACTGTTAGCTTGTTTTAGCTTGTGTTAGTTCATTGTTAGCTTGTTGTTAGCTTGTTTTAGTTCATTGTTAGCTTGTTGTTAGCCTGTTTTAGCTCACTGTTGGCTTGTTTTAGCTCACTGTTAGCTTGTTGTTAGGTTAGCTTGTTTTAGCTCATTGTTAGCTTGTTATAGTTCATTGTTAGCTTGCTGTTGGCTTGTTTTAGCTCATTGTTAGTTTGTTTTAGCTGACTGTTAGCTTGTTTTAGCTTACTGTTAGCTTGTTTTAGCTCATTGTTAGCTTGTTGTTAGCTTGATTTAGCCTGTTGATCATTTTTTTAAGCTCACTAACTTGATTTAGCTCACTCTTAGCTTGTTTTAGCTCATTGTTAGCTCAGTACAGTTGTCATGAACGGGGAAATTAGCTACAGAGACCAAAACTGTTTTTTGTACCAGGCTGTAAACATGTTTATTTCTGCTGTGAAACATGGGGACTTATGGAGACTGACTCACTTCTGGAGCCAGCCTCAAGTGGACGTTAGAGGAACTGCAGTTTTTCCTGGTGTGTGACTAGATTTATATTTTAACAGTCATGATGACACTTGTAGTTTCATATCGTCAAATATTCGACATCTTTGCTCTTGTACTCATTTGTTCGTCCATCAGTCTTCTATCAGTCTTTCCTTCTCTCTGTCAGCCTCTTGTTCCTCGCAGGTATTCATTGCTATTCCATCTGTCTCTTCCTCTCCGCCTGTCAGACGGCTTCAATGATAAGGAATGGCAGCCGTATCAGTCGAACAGACTGAGCGCGTGTGTCATCTCACGCTCGCTCATTCTGTCGTCGTTATTTTTTCAGACGGGTCCCCGTAGAGCTCCATCACAGCTCTGATCTTTTCAGTCTTTGGTCACAGCCGACCTGACGGACACGGAGACGGGACCAAAGGCAAAGAGACAAAACGCTCACGGCCGAGACATTCTTGATGTCGAATGTGTCAAACAGCGGTTCAGCGAGGAGAAAAGACCCCCGCTGAGTCGCAGACAGTCTCCGACCTTCGACCTCTGTCTTTTTTCAAACTCCCGTTAACAAACTTCACCGCGACACAAAAAGCCGGTCGATGTCTCTCCTCCAGAGTTCATAACCTCAATCTCTCTCCGCCGCCGTCCAGAAGGAAAAATTAATACCAACTTCTTCTTTTCTTTAGTTATTTTGGAGTTCAGTGCAGGGAGGCGAGTTGCATATTTTTGGTGGTGTATTATTATTTTTAATCCAAAACGCTCACCCATCAAGTTAGTTGGATTATTAGTTTTATTTAAACCGAATAAAGCTTCCTTCAGACTAACCTGCCTTCAGATATTACAAGTTTTTATCTTTAAAGCTGCATTAATCAGGGTTTTTTTTGGCCACTTGGGGGCAGCAGAAACGAGCTTTAAACGCTCTTCAGCGTTAGCTATCATTTATTTACGTACACGTCTAGCAGACACAGAATAACATTCGCTTTTATTTAAGCTCAGTAGATTGTAACCGTTGTAGCTTAATGGTTTGATGTCAGGTGAAGTTGTATAAAGAGCGACACGTTTTGCATATGGAAGAGGTGGAGTGGTGTCAGCGCGTTCGTTGATTTGCACAGAGGAATTCTATAGCCGAGTTGTTCCTCAGTACGAGTATTTATTCAGCATCAGGACATCGACATATTACATGTACATGGACCTGTTTTGTTCAGAAAATCACAATCTGCAAGCAGTTAGCTGCAACCAACTTCCGGAAACTTCTAATTTACACAAAGTTATATAATATGTGCCTATCTCATTGGTCCAAAAACTGTTGGGGAGCGGCCCTGGTTTAAACTCGGCTCTTTCTTGCACAGGCTGCTCCATTCGTCTTCAGCAGCTTCCTAAAAAGGAGGAAAACCTTCGATGTTCACTTGTACCTAGTCAGCGATCTGAGACCTCTATCTTTGTTGTCACGATACTAAAACGAGTAACCACGATACTATACCAGACAAAGTATCGCGGTTCCGGGTATTATCGCGATACTGCTGCCTTTTTTTATTATTATTATTTTTATAAACTGCAATGTATTTGTACAAGTTAGTTTGAAACAACAACATTTGTTTTTAAGCAAAATTAGTGTTGCCACTGACAAAGACGCCACAGCAGACTCGCTGCTCGGGCCCGGTGCTTCTGCCACGGTGAGTGTGTTGTCTCGTGTCTGGGCGAGACAGAACTTTAGCTTGTTGTTTGTTGTGAAGCGAGTTTCTATCGAAGCGGAGCTGTCTTCGAAACACACGAACAGCCAATCAGCTAACAGACGGGCGGACCCAGCGTGCGGAAACAGCCTATCACATCACCAGTAACAGGCAAACAGCCAATCATTCAGCAGCTGTGTAGTTCGGTTGTGGTTCCATGTTGGTTTGTTTACAAAGGAGTAGCATGCAGTGAGAAGCCGGGAGGAGAGCAGAGGCGGCCGCTATGTAGCAGAGACTGGCACCGGTAGTATAGTAATCCACGGTAGTACCGTCGTGTAAAATTTCTAGTATAGTAGCGACCGTTATGATTTGGTGCCGCGGGGTACCGTGTATACCGTGGGTATCGTGCAACTGTATATCTGACAGTACATGACTAACTGCATACTGAACTTTTAGGGGGTTTGACTTTTTGACCCTGACGGTTTCTTGTCCCTCTTGTTTTCAACCGGCTGATAATCAGAGTTGCCCTCTGTTCTACAGATCCTGATAGAGGTGGACTGCTCTGTGGATCTATAGAAACCAGGGTGATGAGTTTGCATTTGCAGTTTGCAAAACATTTTATTCTAACAGTGGATGTAATAAAGTTTGAAACTCGACCACGGAGCCCTCGACTTCCAGTTTCTATGGTTATTTGTGGGATAATAGACTCTGTGTAATAGCAGCTACAGAAACATTCATGTTCATTCAACAATATTCGAGTCTTTTGGTATTCATACTCTTAAAAGACGACGCGACCATTGAGCTCTTTAGATGTAGTAACTGTTGATGTGAAAGTTTTCGTCTGCGTGACCTCACCAGTTCAGTTTAAGTGGGTACTATCTAGTAAAGGCCGTGTCACGGACGGTAAAAACCCTCCAAGTCCCATAAAAGAAGTGTTGTTTACGAGCACGGAGGGTCAGTGCCTCTCGTCAGGGGCCCTGACCTCCTGAGAAAGATTCCCTCTGGGAAAAAGGAAGCAGGAAGTGAGCGTCTTCGTGCTTCATGCCGGCTGGTAATGGAGACAAATTTGATGCTCCGTTGAACTTGACCCATTTTTGTGGATTGTTTACCAGCAGCCTTGATCATGTGATCACTTCATTTGTTTCTCTGTGTCCTCACTGAACACGCAGTTTCAGGTGGATAATGTTGGAGTTTTTCTGCACCGAGACGATGAAACACTTTCTGTAACTTTACTTTGAAACACAGACTAAACGTCCTTGACGTTAAACTTTTGTTTTTGTTGAGGACGTGAACCCCGCTCTCTTGGTCCCGACATCGCCTGTGAGCGTAATCAGGCAGCAATGCGTGATTGTGAAAACAAATTAGTGTTTAATCAAAGTTTCCAGGAGAGCAGTGAGAGAAAACATGAGTCTCTTTGAGAAAATGTTCCCAGAAAAAAACTCACATACTTTCTGGGACCGTTTCAGGCGTGCATGTGCTTTGATTTGAACGTTAAAGCCTCGGAGACGGTATATCACGACTGTCTGGGTTGATAAAATCTATATGAGCTCAGTACAGTTTGAATTATATTTCACGTGACACCTCAGAGCTCGTATCAAAGCTGCTCTCCTGGTGGGAAAACAGAAGAAGCCGCGCTCCCATCCCCCAGAATCCTCCTCATCTATCTCTCCATCTAACTTGTCCATCGCTTTCTTATCCCGTATTCCCATCTCCAAGCCTCGCCTACGATTGGTAACCTGAGACAGGGAATGGGAGGACGGGGGAGGACGGAGGGAGGTGGAGGGGGAACGAGGAGCCGAGCGGGAAAAGATGGTGAGAGATAGTGAAAAGGGCGAGATGGAAAGAAAGGGCAAGGACAGGTAAGAGACGGGATGAAATTAAACCCAGAGTATGAAGGTTCGACCGGCTGAGAAGGAGAGAAAACCGTGAAGGTGTATGAGGATGAACAATAAGGTTGGAGGGTGAGAAAGCGTAAGTAGAGGGTGACGATGAGAGAGGTGATGGAAGGTAAATTAAATGAGAACACCGATTTACAGGAGCCGGTGTCGTACTTTTAATAAAAAATAAATCACACGTGTGGTCCGGCTCACATATGATGGATGATCCAGTTTGATTGATTGGAAATTTATTGTAGAATGTTTCTGTCGTACATCAGCTCGTCTGCCGTTATTAGATTTGGTCAGTATAGACCAGCTCTGCCTCGGAGCTTCGGCGCCGGTTAAGACTGTAAATTTCCGTCTCCGGCTTTCTCGGCAGAGTTTTCAGTGTTTTCCCTCGTGGCCCCGGTCACCAGGTTTGCAAAAAAATTGAGTTTTCTACCATTATGTCCATAAACATAACAACATTAGCGTCACCTCTTGCCCTCCTCTTCTTACCGGTGGTTCAAAACTCCTGTGGTCCAAAAACAAGTAACTAACATGAGCTAACAGCAGCTACAGTTTATTTCACTGTCCGTCAGGAAACTCTGTAAATCACAAAGAGTTGAGGCGGAGCAGCTCACTCTCTCCTGTTCTCGTCTTAGCTTCCTCCGTCAACGTCCTCTTCGCTTTCTTCTCCTCTGCCATTATGTCCATAGAGGCTGGTTACATTGCCCAGCTCCTGTTCTGGCACGACACTGGCTCCATTTGCCATCAAAACCTCCTCCTCCTCTTCTTCTTACCGGTGGTCCAAAACTCCTGTGGTACAAACAAGTAACTAACAGAAGCTAACAGCAGCTACAGTTTACTTCACTGTCCGTCAGGAAACTCTGTAAATCACAAAGTGTTGAGGCTGAGCAGCTCACTCTCTCCTTTTCTCGTCTTAGCTTCCTCCGTCAACGTCCTCTTCACTCTCTTCTCCTCTGCCATTATGTCCATAGAGGCTGGTTACATTTCCCAGCTCCTGTTCTGGCACGACACTGGCTCCATTTGCCATCAAAACCTCCTCCTCCTCTTCTTCTTACCGGTGGTCCAAAACTCCTGTGGTCCAAAAACAAGTAACTAACATGAGCTAACAGCAGCTACAGTTTATTTCACTGTCCGTCAGGAAACTCTGTAAATCACAAAGAGTTGAGGCGGAGCAGCTCACTCTCTCCTGTTCTCGTCTTACCTTTGTCCGTCAACGTCCTCTTCGCTTTCTTCTCCTCTGCCATTATGTCCATAGAGGCTGGTTACATTGCCCAGCTCCTGTTCTGGCACGACACTGGCTCCATTTGCCATCAAAACCTCCTCCTCCTCTTCTTCTTACCGGTGGTCCAAAACTCCTGTGGTCCAAAAACAAGTAACTAACATGAGCTAACAGCAGCTACAGTTTATTTCACTGTCCGTCAGGAAACTCTGTAAATCACAAAGAGTTGAGGCGGAGCAGCTCACTCTCTCCTGTTCTCGTCTTAGCTTCCTCCGTCAACGTCCTCTTCGCTTTCTTCTCCTCTGCCATTATGTCCATAGAGGCTGGTTACATTGCCCAGCTCCTGTTCTGGCACGACACTGGCTCCATTTGCCATCAAAACCTCCTCCTCCTCTTCTTCTTCCCGGTGGTCCAAAACTCCTGTGGTACAAACAAGTAACTAACATGAGCTAACAGCAGCTACAGTTTACTTCACTGTCCGTCAGGAAACTCTGTAAATTACAAAGAGTTGAGGCTGAGCAGCTCACTCTCTCCTTTTCTTGTCTTCCTCTGTCAACGTCCTCTTCGCTCTCTTCTCCTCTGCCATTATGTCCATAGAGGCTGCTGAGCCTGGTTACATTGCCCAGCTCCTGTTCTGGCACGACACTGGCTCCATTTGCAATCAAAACCTCCTCCTCCTCTTCTTCTTACCGGTGGTCCAAAACTCCTGTGGTCCAAAAACAAGTAACTAACATGAGCTAACAGCAGCTACAGTTTATTTCACTGTCCGTCAGGAAACTCTGTAAATCACAAAGAGTTGAGGCGGAGCAGCTCACTCTCTCCTGTTCTCGTCTTACCTTTGTCCGTCAACGTCCTCTTCGCTTTCTTCTCCTCTGCCATTATGTCCATAGAGGCTGGTTACATTGCCCAGCTCCTGTTCTGGCACGACACTGGCTCCATTTGCCATCAAAACCTCCTCCTCTTCTTCTTCTTACCGGTGGTTCAAAACTCCTGTGGTACAAACAAGTAACTAACAGAAGCTAACAGCAGCTACAGTTTACTTCGCTGTCCGTCAGGAAACTCTGTAAATTACAAAGAGTTGAGGCTGAGCAGCTCACTCTCTCCTTTTCTCGTCTTAGCTTCCTCTGTCAACGTCCTCTTCGCTCTCTTCTCCTCTGCCATTATGTCCATAGAGGCTGCTGAGCCTGGTTACATTGCCCAGCTCCTGTTCTGGCACGACACTGGCTCCATTTGCCATCAAAACCTCCTCCTCTTCTTCTTACCGGTGGTCCAAAACTCCTGTGGTACAAACACTAACCCTGAGCTCACAGTGCAGACAGCCCGGCTAACTAACATGAGCTAACAGCAGCTACAGTTTACTTCACTGTCCATCAGGAAACATTTTCTCTTTAAAATATGATCCAGTTTCACCAAAATCGGTGAAATAGTTGGTGATTTTCGGTACAAAATACATTTTATTATATTACTACATATTTTTTCATCTTTCTTACATTTTGTTTTCCTTCTGTTTTTTCTTTCTTCTTTTGTTTGTTTACATTTTTTCCTCTAGCCGCCTCTGTGAGACTCTTATCTCTCTCTCGCATTATCTCGATGGCGAGGGCGAAGAGAAGAACGCCGACACATAACAGACAAAATAGAGGATGGGGGAGACAAAACAGTGTTTAAAGGACGAGGTAGACAAAAAAAAGGAAAACGACGAGGGCGGAAGAAAAATACGGAAGAGCGAAAACAGATGGAGAAGAGTCAGAATTGTGACCAATGAGAGAGAGAGAGAGGAATAACCTTTTCCTGCAGCGACTTCCATAATTGGATTTTGACTTTCTGCTGTGTGTGTGTGTGTGTGTGTGTGTGTGTGTGTGTGTGTGTGTGTGTGTGTGTGTGTGTGTGTGTGTGTGTGTGTGTGTGTGTGTGTGTGTGAGAAACACACCTCTCGAGACGATAGATCAGATAGAGTCCAGAGAAAATGACCAATTCCTCCCTCGCTCTCCCAGTGGGTTAGTCAACACACACAAACACACACGCATATAGACACACAGCTGAAAAGTTTATAACACACACAAAGTCAATACGCACTGTTATTTATAGCCCCGCTGTTTTTATAATTACAACGCATCTACGTGATATAGATTTTATAAATTTACGTCGCTCGGTGCTGCAAACTGAATCAAAAGTGTTTGTTCAGAGAACTTTGTGCAGCTGTTCCTCCGTCGGGGTGTTTGTTCAGCAGATTTTCAGAGGCCGTTTTTTTAAGTCATGGGTTCAGTATCTGTGTGTGAAATCGTCGGGTGGGAATGTGTGCAGAAAATTAACACTGATGCATATCAACAGTGGCACGCCGGGTCTCACTTGTCGAAGTGATTACTTTGTAACAAGCGAGATCCGTCCATTTTCAAGTGTGAGTAGAAGCAGTCCAGCAGCGTTTTCCAGCTCTTCCCGGGAGATCCCGAGGTGTTACGAAACCAGATGAGATATATAATCTTTCCAGAGTCAGACTTGAGGTCTTTGACAAGTTCAACGTTCCTGGAAAACCCTTAAATGAAGGTACTCTGAACTGGCTTCTTCAATGCCAATGTAAGGGCTCTTTTTTGAGATACTTACCCTATCTCTGAAACTCTGCGAGCTCATTCTTTGGGTCACTACTTGGCGGCTTTGGCTTAGAAGGTGGAGCTTGCCGTGTGTTTGGGCAAGATACAAATTGCTCCTGAACGTTGGGCCATCAGAGTTTTGGTGGTCTCTACCATCACGAATGGGTTAATGGGATAAGAAGCACTTTGAGTGGTCCAAAGACTAAACTTAGACAGTCTATTTATCGTTTACGCAAAGATCTTGACCATGGTTGATGGTCAGGACGCAATAGTTGTGCTTCCTCTTCACCACGACGGTCCCTCGTGAAGAAGACCCTAAGATACTTGATCTTGACTTGGGGGTCAAACAATCCAGGATTGATCCACCAATTCTCCCATGAGCAGTTGGCACCCTGCATGGTAAGCCATCATACTTGAACTTGCTCCCAATCCAGAGGGATTAACCCAAATTCAGAGGTTGGAATTTCCAACTTCAGACGCCCAAGTGCAGCAAATGTAAACGAAAAAAAAAACATGGCTGACAGTGACAAACTGATGTTTCTTTGGCGATTGCACACACAACTGAACTCTCAGCAGGGCAGCCTTGTATATGTAAATAAATCAGAGGACAAACAATGCATGAGGTAACAGTTAGACAGTTTATTTTACGGGATCTAAATATTCTGTTCACCAGCTTGTAGTCCACAAATATGTCCTACCTCTATCGCCTTTGGTTTGTACACTTGAAGGTGCAGACTCTCATCCCAATCAGCATTAGTTGCATTTTTCTCCATACGAGCATGAACCGACTCTCCACAAGAACAAAAATAAAAACCCCAAACAGCCTTTTTTAGTTTCCAGTTGGATGGAAACATGGATTTATTCAGTCAGAGAGATAAAGGAGCGAGCACAAGTGTACCAACAGATAACAGTGATGCAGCCTCGGACCACTGAAGTGTAAAAAAAGAAAGAAAAAGAAAGAAAGCTGTTTTGTTTGTTTCAGAAAAGTTGAGGAGAAAAGCAGATGGTGGAAAAGTCAGACAGACAAACATTTCCTGATATTGGTCTATTAAGATTGTCCTCCAGACGTACAATAATTCAAGTGGATGTCTTATTTTTGGTCTTTTTATTCATGAGGTTATCTCCAAAAACTGGATATTTTGGTTCAGATTTAAAGCTGTGGGCCAAAGAAGAAGTGATTTATTTCTGGTGGAGATCCAGGATTGTTTTGTCATTTCTGATTCACAGTTTTCTCTCTCGGACTTCTGATCTTAGTTGATCTTTTCCGAATCCAGTCTCGACCTTCAATGATTTGATAATTAGTTTATTTTTCTGTTTCTCACTGAAATAAGAGTTTAGTAAATAAACTGCCTGCACTTCTGTTGCTATGGCAACTTTATTCTACCTACAGTACACATTAACTGTTTTAAACTTCTTCTTTTCCTAATTAATACTTTTGATTCTTTGAGAATTCGTCAAAATCCTTTAATTGAATCTTTAATTTAATTACGAATGGATAAATTATGGAGGTTTTGTGAAATTGTTGATTAAGTTCTCAATTCAATCTAATCTAAGAAATACATATTTAGCACCAGATGAAAACTAAAAAGGCAAAAAAAAAAAAAAAAGTTTGGGTTGAAGCTCTTTGTGTTTCCAGAAGGAGTTGTGTAAATGTCCTCAAGTGATGTCACTTGAGTCACTATCAGCTATGCCGAAAACTGTTCGTCAGCTGCGTTTTTTGACGAGTTTAAGACGAGTTAAAGGTATGAAGAAATGTATGTTTTGTTTACATCGATGAGACAGGACAAAACTGAGGTGTAACGATGCACGGGACCCACAAACTCACAACTTTACGAGAGCTAGACCGCGAAAACATCTCCAGACTAACGACTAACGACCCTTTGTCAGCTAAAACCACAAAGGATAAAATTGTCTTAAACGGGACTAAAGCTCATCAGCATTTTCGTCTCAAGACTAAATTTATTATTAGTATTATATTATGTTATATTATATTGGCACTTCCGGAATCAATAATTCTTAAGTGAAACGTTAAACACGCATGTTTTCAACCGTAATAAGACAGACAACGAGCTACAACCTAACGTTCATCGAAACAAGAAAGATCTGAATATGTCATCATTTAAATCTGAAATAATCAGATTTTCTTTGATTCAGTTCAAACTGTCTTTTCCAGAGAGTATATGTTCAGGCTGTGGCAGAGGGAGCCGGATAAAGAGGCTCTGTGTAAGATATTACGCAATGGTCCATATTGAAGATAATAGTCGGATAACAAAGTGCAGTAATGATATGATATATGAAATCCTCAGCAGGAAACTAATATCCAGCTGTTATCGCCTGCCAAGTCGTAGAGGAGAAATGAAGGAGAAACTTTATATTAAAAGACCCCGCGGCGCTTTGTGCCTATCTCACTTCATATTCCGACTGAAATCTTCTCGATAATGCAACTTTGACTGCTGCTTATTAAAGAGATGCTTCTCTCTGCTTCCTCTTTTATTGTCGCCGCGGCAACTGACTGAAAACAAGATTTAAATGTGATGAAATTCACTCGGGCGAGAGCGAACACACACACACAAACACACAAAAACAATCACATATTTTAACGAATGAATCATTAAATGAGTAAACACTCATTTTCGAATTGTAACTGTATGGAGCTCATTTGTGTTAATTAAATTAAATTGGTTTGTTAATCACTTCGCTGCCTCAAAACTTCACAAAAAACTTAATTAAACTCTGATTAGTACATTAAATAAAGATGTGCTTATTTGACAAATAAATTAGTAGAGACACATTATGTTAATGTGGAGATTCATCAACTCAACGCAGAAGTTTTAACTAAAGTTAGATTAAAGCTCATCTCTCTAGGGTTTTATATCCTTTGAGCTCATTGTTTTGGTTCACTCTGAACGCTTCCTTTACCTCTAAAAAACTCAACAAAACCTGCCTGCTCAGCACACTGAGACCAGCTAGTGAACATAGCGGACGGTTTAACAGCTAAAGATGCAAATAATTGCCTCAGGAGTTGGTGGAGACCAAAAATGGAGCTAAAACAAAGATCATAATACGAATACGACTCC
This sequence comes from Collichthys lucidus, assembly GCA_004119915.2. NCBI lineage: Eukaryota > Metazoa > Chordata > Actinopteri > Sciaenidae > Collichthys > Collichthys lucidus. The sequence goes on along the minus strand of CM014099.1, from coordinate 3,197,705 downwards.
AGATCGTGCAGCTCCGTCACTGCTGGGTGTGGAAATTAGCAGCTGTCTTTAAATGTATAATATGTAACATTTCTGCATTAAAATGCCTATAAATTATAGACCTATGTTATATATTTTGTAGAGCTGTGTACTTGCGTAGTGGGTTAAGCGGCCGCCCCGTGTGTGGAGGCTGTAGTCCTCGCTGCAGCTGGCCCCGGTCACTCCCCCTCTCTCTGCTTCCTGTCTATCTTCAGCTGTACTATCAATAAAGGCATAAAAGGCCAAAAAAAGTATCTAAAAAAAACAAAACAATGTTTAAGCAGGTAACGGTGTGTACACCTTCTAAGTAAACACGCGATACGTTAGGAGTGAGGTGGCTGTTTAACAATGAAAACTCCCATGATGCCATCAAACTACATGTTTTGTGTTTGTTTGTATCTAAATACAGGTTCTGTGTAAAAAAAGTTTTTGCCCATCGACTCATGAATTCAGTCAGATGTCGTTCCAGTATTTGAGATCCGGTACCACATGTACTGAATCACACTGCCTTCTTGTTTCTTGTTTATTGCAGCTCTCTCTGTGTAACCTCTGAGACTCCGCAGCACCAAAAATCCCACATCGGTTCATATTTAATTCATGTTTCATGATGCATGTTTTTCTGTCCGCCGCTCTCAGGGGTCTGCAGCTCCTACACAGCGGTCAACGCTGCTGCTTTCTCCCTCCTCCTCCGAGTCACTTGTCACCTTCCTCTCACTCGATTCAGCTTTTCATGTCGGGACCCCCCTCCTCTGTTTTCTCTCGGAGCAGAGGTCTTCAAAGAAAAACCTACACTGACCCTCTCTTCCTCTGCTCTTCTTTGGCTCCCAGCTCGTCTTCCTCTCTCCTCTTTATTCACAAACGAATGAAAGGTCTTCACTGACCTTCTTCTTTTCCTTCACTCCCTCTGTAACCTTCTGAAATTCTGTGAACTATCTAACAGACATCTCTCTGGGACTTTGTGTGTGTTTCTTGTTATTTACAAGAAGAAAAAAAAAGTCCATTTGAAGGACCAATTTCCTTTTTTTTCACTTTGAGAGAAAAATAGCAGATTTAATCTCACAACACAACAACAGCAGAATATCTATAGAACAGAAAGTACAAGGGCAGAAGCAGCTCACCGAGGCTTCAACTAACAATCGATTAATGAAAAGAATAATCAGCAGACTGGAGGCTCATTTTGTTGGTATCATGTTAGGAAATCAACAATAACAATTTCTTACAATCCAAGGCGATGTGTTGTTTTATACAGCAAACAGTCCAAACCCTAAATTTTTTAAATTATACCAATCAGGGGAAAAGTAGAAAATAACCAGCGAATACAAGTGAAACGTTGGAAAGATGAAATGTCTGAACCAGATTTTATGGCAATGCATCCAATAGTTGTTGAGATATTTCAGACTGGTGGACCAGCTCACCAACATCGCCATCCCTGGAGCAGTGCCATCGAGACTAAAGACGAAAGTACAGATGATTAGTGGTTGACCCATGCCACAACTTGTCCACATCACATCCATCCTGAATAAACGTCCATAAATCTACAGCGTTCTCCAATGAGATCAGTTTGTATATTCTTAGGTGTAGTGCAAACAGAAACTGTTAACAGCTAGTTCAGCATACTTTTAATGGTGCCCCCATTGTCCATCGGAGAGCACAATGTTTTGCCATCAGCACAGTCAAGTTGTCCATCTTGTTGTGTTTGTTCCAAACTGCCAGCATTGGCAAAACTTCAGCATTTAGGGTAGAATAGTGTCTTATAACAACCACACAAACCCTCAATGGTTCAGTCCTGCAAGGCAACCCTACAGAGACGCATTTAACAAATGTCCTTTTGTCACATTATGCACATTTACATTTTTTCAAAAATCAACTCACGTCGGCACTGAAGGTTTAATGCTGCCACCATTAAAAGTAGACACCAAAATGTAAATGAATAAGGTCTAAAAACAGGCCTCCAATTGCAAAACACAGCATGAGCTCACTGGCAATATTGTACTTCCAGTTTGCATCCCCCAAAAGTATCATGGGAACTGTAGTTTCCAAAACATAGTGTGATTTTTTTCCCCCCCAAATAGAGGTACGAGAATTAAAAGAGTGAGAAATTTCATTAAAAATTGACTTTATTTCATGTTACATCAATATTTGTCTGACATTACTAAGGTTCACCATTTCCCATCAGCATGGTTCTTATAGTCACACACTCTTACATCCATTCGTATACATATCTGTGGACATGTAGATAAAAGACTCGTAAACTTATGACTCAGTTCACCTTAGAAGACTAAAATTTATTCCTTTATCTACCTAATTAACAACCATGACGGCTCATAAAGATGCGTCACAGTGTGCCACAAAGTAATCCACGAACTTGACATAAAAGGCAGAGACATGGGAAGCGTCAATACACCACAGCAAAGGAAAAGACAACAAAGCAAAACTTATGAGGAACAATGGAAGGAAAGGCCACCCAGGAAAGGAAGCTGTGGCCGGTCAAAGTCAAAGATGGATTCCTCTGTGTGGCTGTTGGGATAAAGCAATAAAAGCTGATAGTAACATGGACAATGACATTTAAAAAAAAAACAGATGTGACACTGGGAAACATGTGGTGGACAGACTGGACGCTGACTAACGCCAAGAAATACAATCACTATCTCAATGCAAACATCAGGATAGAACAGAGGCTTTATAGAGCTACTTTATCCAGCACAACACACACAGAGTTCATTAGTAGGGTTCATATAGATGAAGACCATCAAAGGTGGACATGGTCAAATATATATACAGGACAGTCATCAGCGTAAAAATGTAATAATTGATTAATTATTCAAGAAAAACAAAGCCACAATTTTCTTTGTCTTCTATGAATAATTGTCTTAGAGTTTGAACAAAACAAGTAAATTTTAATCCGTCATGAATTATGATGAATAAGAATGGGCCGAGAACGGAGCCCTGTGGTACCCCTAAATAATTATGATTTGAAACTGCAAAAAATATGAATGCTTATATATTTTTTTAGCCTGTATTGATTCTTTTTTAAACTACCCTTTAACAATATCATAAGTGGGATGAGTTGTTATAAGTTGATTTAGAGAATTAACAGAGTTTGACAACATTTAAAGTCCCCCTAATTTAGTACTTATAAGCAGCATATTCACATTTATTAACTTAGTAATTTTTATTAGAAGTGTTAATGTATTTGTCAACTATAACTCCTACTGTGGGAATAACTGGAGGCTGCTGCATAAATATATGATAATATATAGTTGTAGCAATATAAAGATATGTCTTCATAGAAGTTTTAATTGTTGGCATGCATAAACACTTAAAAATGTCCTTATAACTGCAGCACCTATATTATTTGTAATTATATTTATGTACTACAACACATCACGTCTTTTCTCATCTTCCCAAAGTTTAAATATGTCGCCTCTTGTCCGGGAAACGTGATATCATAACGACCGTTATCATCGTCGCGTCTTCGGCTTTTACAAAAAACGTCTTCAACGGCAGTCAACAACTTATTTAACGTGTGTGTGTGTGTGTGTGTGTGTGTGTTTCCTGTCCAGACTTCTGTGCTTCCTCCGTCGTATGATTCTAGCTTTGTTATCTCAACAGCAGCGCGCGCAGAGTGGGTATAAAAACTCTGGCCAATCATAACAGGACAGTACAGACGGTACACTGTAGTCATAACATCCCTACTGTACATACTGTGCTGAATACCACAGGATAACCTCGCCTCACCTCTGTAACACACACACACACACACACACACACACACACACACACACACACACACACACACACACTCCCCTCTTTTTCTTCTTCTGTGTTTCCCGTCCTCACCTTGTCGTCTTATCTTCCCTCTTATATTCCCTCACACACACACAACACACACACACACACACACACACACACACACACACACACCACACACACACACACATTTCTGGTTCCCACAGTGTGCAGTGTTGTAATCAGCGCTTCATATTGTAACAGGAGATTAGAGCTGCTCAGCTAAAATTCACAATCTGCCCTGTCAGAGCGCTCGGCTGTATGAAACACACACACACACACACACACACACACACCGACACACACACTCATGGCTATAATATAGAAAAGTGCTACCTGCAGTGCCTGCGACAAACCTCTCCATAATTGGTGTCTTCTCTCATATTATCAGACTTTACAGCAGCTCTTTTATAATTACCAGGACGGTCTAATAACTGCAGGGCTTCGCTTCGAGCAGACGTAATGATAATCTGCTGCGTCGGCTGCTGTAACCTCCCGGTGCTCTTTGTGTCGCGCTCAGATGAGCTG